>CAEGAD010078893.1:0-73627 GCA_903067055.1 Poeciliopsis paucimaculata | reverse complement strand
AATTATTATTATTAAAAATTATTACAATTATTTTCAAAACGCTTTGTTTGATCTTTCATTTGTTGAAATAAAATAACAGCGTGCATTTTCTTACTCAAATTTCTTTTCAGGAAAACGTAAAAGCTAGTGGATATTTTAACCTTTTAATGCACCAGTTGGGATGTTCTATGTAAAGGCACAAGAACAACAACACAATCCATGCAACAAAAAATAATAGCAATGCCAAAAACATGGCGAGGTTTGTAATGACCTCATCATTGTCTTCGCGACTTTAAAGAGCAGGCATGTTAAAGATGAAAGGTTTTAATAATGAAAAATAACACAACAGCTGTAAAATAATTCAAGTAATAAAAGCTTTCTTGCAGTCGCTCATTTGTCTCACCTTGTGTGCTTCTTGGCCTGTCTCTAGAAAAGGGACGAATCTCATCAGAACGTCGACTTTTATACAGACCGCTGCTGCTGACTTTTTTTTTTTTTTTTTTTTTTTTCACCTCCATGCAACAAAGACACCCCACTGTATCTGTATACAGTCTGTGGATGAGAGGATCGTGTACCTTTTTTCTTTTATCGATCAGAGAAATACACCATCAATTAATATATGGAAGTATTTTATTTATGTATTTATTTATTTATTATTATTTTAGAGCTTCATCGGTAGCGCCGTAGTCCAGACGACTGTAAATATGCTGATAGGTTCGGCTCATATGGTTTGAAAGGGGCGGTCCAAAACTCTGAGGATCTGATCCACCCAGGAAGAAAAACATGTCGAGCGTCGCTACAAATATGGTTTGGTCAGGATGTGCTTTAAAAAAAAAATAAATAAATAAAAATAAATAAAATAAAATAAAATAATAATAAAAATAATAATAATAATAATAATAATAATAATAATAATAATAATAATAATAATAATAAAAATAAAGTCCATAGTCAGATGTCTGGTGTGCGCTCGCTCGGGCACGCGCGCGTTACTCTACCCAGTTTGAGTGGCTGCGCGTGCACGCCCCCATCGAGATGCGCGCTCCGTTTGAGCGGTTATAGCCAAACATAGACAAGTCTGCGTGGACGGGAGTGACCACTCATTGTGCACGACAGAGCGTGAAATGAATCTAAAAGCACGAATTAAAACTAAATAAACAAATAAATAAATAAATAAATAAATAAATAAGTCTGCATTTCGTGGAGCTCGTCTGTGCAGCTGCATCGTCTGCCCTCAGTCCCTCCACTGACGTCTGTTCAGCAGGTCACAGTTCTGTCCCTGCCTCAGTCACTCAGTCCTTCATCACGCTGACTAAAAGTCAAGGTCGCAACTGACTGGGTTGTAATCGCCATAATTCCCAAATCATTTTATGTGAATCCGATTGCACTTGTAAAGTCTACAGTAGATGGAGTCAATAAATTGGTTAATGTGTACAAATCTTCCCAGCTTATGAATGTCAACTATTCGGTAAACTATTGTTTACTCAGAGATTCCCTCTGATTGCCTTCCAGCGTCTGTTCTCTTGACGAAACTGAGACTATGGGTCAAGTCCTGTGCAAGTGATTTCACATCAAGTTGGGTTACCGTTGAATGACGTTCGGACCTCACATCAACACTTTGAACGTCTCAGTCTTTTGAAGCATCTAGAAGACGCTTTCCCCCCTCCGTTCAGCATTTTTAAAGATAAAGATCTGAAAAGTGTATTTGTATTCCACCCCTTTAAGTATGTCCTTGTAAGACAAGGTCATAGTAACTTTGGAGGAGCTGCAGAGATCCGCAGCTCGAACGGGGGAATCTGTTCACAGAATTATTGTTCTTTGTGCACTCCACAAATCTGGCAAATAGAAAACTAGTGTTGAAAGAAAGACACATTAAGTCCCGAGGCACCAACAGGAAAGAGGGTGATCTACCCAAAATGTTTGCCTCCATTGACAATATAACGTGTTAAAGAAAAGTAGCAAAGCACATCACTGTGAACATTACTTGATGCATCTCCATGGTGAAACAGGGTGGTGGCGGCATCATGCTGTGAGGAGGACAGAAAAGCTGATTAATGGAAGATGAATGGAGCTACACAATTGTGGGGAAATTAGTGCTAGAGGCTGCAGTGGCCTTGAGATTGTGATGGAGATTCACTTTCCATCAGGTCATCAATTCAATTAGTTGCAATGGGAAGGTTTGCATCAAACTATTACTTTTGCAAGTCACTGTTTTCTGTCTTATGGTTGAGTGAAAATTATCATAATGTCCCGAGGTTTGGATATTACGCCTTAATGCCCTCCATGTTAAACACATTTTCGCTTCTTCCTTGACGCTCCACCGGTTATTCAAGATTATAAAATCCCTTTTTGGTTTAATGGAAAAGCACAATCTACTAGCTCCAGGGGGGAGGGTCAAAGTTCAGAACCCTGACTTTGGTGCATCCAAACTGATTTGGAACTTGGCTAGTTTTAGAAAATACCAAACAAGGTTTTAAAAAATCACTTCCCAGTTAACAATGATTTATTACCAAATCTGTAGAAGGAGTACAGTAAGAACGGTTTGAGGATGTTGGAGATGGGGGAGGGGTAAGATAATACCACATGCGGGGGGGAAAAAAAAGCATCAAGGTAACGTGGACAGAGCAGGCCAGACTTTGTCCAGGCGGATGGAAAATTCCACCCTTGTCTCTGGCACCTAAATGAGTTAAGTGCATCAACATTCTTCGTGAATAAGGCATTTTAGATTACTCTTAATAGGACTACTGATGAGTAAATGCACTGGCTCATATTTATGCTGGATTAGTAGAAGAGAAAACGTTACAGCGGGAAAAACCCGATATCCTAACTTCTGGAGCCCTAAAAAGTAAACATCTGAAAAAAGAAAGAAAGAAAGAAAAACAAAAACTGCTGCTAATGTTACTCATTAATGAAAGACACTATATGAGCGTGCTCTTTGTACCAGACTGCAGGCGGCTGCAAAAGTTCCAGAGGATAAAGGTTCTGGGTAGCTTTGATCGAAACCCCCACTTTGTGTTGAGCTGGGGGAAAAAAAACTTCTCAGCAAGTGAAAGTGCATGGAAAATTTTCACAGGTCCCAAAGGCCACGGAGTGATTTCAAAAGCTCATAGTTTCGACTCTTAAAGCAACATTCACATTTCCAGCAGCTTCAAGTTGAGCCTCTTTGAAATTCCCTCAATGAGGAGAAAACACTGCGAAATGTCAGCACCAGGGGGCGCACTATGATGCCGTTTGAGTTCCTCCAGAGTCATATTTTCACTTCACTTTTAAATCTGAAGTAAAAACAAAAACAAAAGCTCTTTTTGGACAATAACTGGATTAAAAGGTGCTTTTTATAACTTCTCATGTTGGTCTGGTCTGAATCGTGGTAAAAAAGATTAGCTCAAATACATAAACACTATAAAGAGATGTTTCTCTTCTGCCATTAAAAATAACTCACAGGTGGAAAATTCAAAATAAAAATTACTTACTTGGTAAAGTGAAAATCGATCAAAATCTTATATGCATCAGAATGTCTTTCATCAAAATGCGAACTTATATTGCTTTTAGATGCTTGTGTATAATTTGTGTAAAGATGTTTTTTTTTTTTCTCACCAACTTGACGACAAACCATTTGTTTTGAAGTCAGTGATACATTTACCTTATTTGTCTCCAAAACTGCTGCTCTACAACCCCTAAAAGTCCCTTTTGACAAATAAAGCTTGCCAAAAAATTGATCAGAGCAGCACATAAATGAAAAAATATTTCATTTAGGACTTTAGTTTTGGTGGTGCTGAGTAATCTCATGCAAAACGTAGAAGGTTAATACAGCACAATCGAAACAGGAAGCCATAGACGTCTGATAAAATCACTAGATATTCGATAGATACTGAATTAAGAACTGAAAGATACTTCTGTTAGGATTCCCAATAAATATTGGCGACCTTATTGGTAACGATCCTCTATTTGAAAAAATGTACTCAAAATTTGATGCTGCGATACAAGATGAACATGATGAACTTTGCACGTCTAGAAATGTGGTTCCAAAAAAATATGAAGGGTGCTGTTGTTATGAAAATGCAAGTTTCGATGAAAAAATTGTTTTTATACACAAAGATTATGTTATATGTCTGACAAAACGGACATATAATGGACATCCAGGAGATGAAGTAAAGCAGTTGCAAAGTATGGTACAATATATTTTGCTAAATAAAAATTGACACATGCACAATTAAAGGGGGCCGGTATGTGTAAGGGTGCAATGCATTTGGCACCAATGACATCCAGGGGAGAAACTTTTGAGGAAAAACAAAACATACTTACTAGATGTTTGATAAAAAATCTGATGGACTCTGTCAGTAAACAGAAAAGGGGTGATAAATGAGAAACATTTTTTTAAAATAAAAACCCAGCAAAAGTTTTGTTTTTCTTTTTTCCATTTGCGATAGAAAACAAATATCACTTCCTTAAATATGCATTTTTGAGTGCATCGCTTACATTACAACAGCCAATGTGAAGTTTAGCTGACCTGCTTAAAAGCACAAACACATTTTAAATCTACATTTGTATTTTGAAACAGTCGCCTATTAAGCATCATTTGGCAATCCACTTCCAAGAGTTCACAAAAAGTAAACGCGTACAAAACCCCCCAAAAACAACGTCATTGTTATCAGTCTGATTTTCAGCTGATTGGATTGAACAATCCATAGTTCTTCTCTCATCTTCAGACTGTCTGTGGACGGATGTTGGACAGCAGGGTGGGTATGGCGTCTGGGTGATGTGTGTGGATGTAGTACGCTGCGGCTCCTCCACCCAGAATCACCAGGCTCAGCTTGACCAGGCAGCCGGTAATGGAGGACTCTGGCTCCTCCAGCTGGGCGGACGTGAAAAGAGAATGCATATAGTTTATATTTGAAAAGATAATGGTGGATTACAAGTTTAAAACTTCATGCAATAAGCGTGGTAAACGGTGTTCATTCAGACCTTCCTGCTTTTTAGGCGCTGATACATGTCTTCTTTATAATCTTTAAAGAAGACAATAATGGGAAATTACTTTTTCTCAATGTCCTTAGTGTCCTTATCAACAGCTTTGATCATGATTTGGTTTGAGGGAAGCTTCTTAAGTCCTTAAAAGCAAAATGATAAAGACATGTTAGGGTCACTCAGGCTTTTGAAGGGTTTAAACTAACTACAGGAGATATAAAAGCCTTGCCTCTCACCTTTGAAGACACGTGCCACCCAGCGGGCCTGCATTTCTGCTTGAGGCATGATGGCGCCGAGGGCATGAATGAAACCCACCACACCCAGAGTGGTATGCTCCAAGTTTGGAAGGAACACATGCTTGTAGAGACCTACTCTGTGGCCTGTCTTATAAAGAACATTGTTTGGCAGGTAGGGGAAGCCATAGTCGTACCCTGTGGCGAACACAATTGTGTCTATCTGCAATGAAGACGACGTAGATCAGTGAATAGCATTCTGGGAGTGTGGAAAGACTCTTGAAAATACTTAGGAGGAAGATTCTGATCTTTTCCACTGTGCTCCCATCGTCAAACATCACAGTAGAGCCACAAATTTCCTTTACATTCGGTTTGATGATAACGGATCCTGAAAGAATCTTCAGAGGCAGATCGTCATTGATCACTAGTATCTGACTGAAGAGCCTGTGGAGGCAGGAAAGAGAGAGGAACACAGGACGTAGGAGAGATGATGAGATAATGATCGATCAAAGGGAAGATGCACATCACCAAAGTGACTGACCAGTGAGGAGATCCAGAAATCTACCTTGCCTTAAACTTTGAACTTTTCTACACTTTTTCCATAAATATCAGTGTGTCTGATGGGTTTTTAGTCAATACTCAGTTGCAGGGCGCCGGCTTTTGATGACTAGAGTTTAAGACCGCTTTACTCGACCATCGAAAACTTGTACTTTCTTTGTGGTTGCAGCATGACAAAACATAATAGACTTCCAAATGCTTTTGCTCGGCATTTTGTATTTTCAGGAGCGCACCCACCTGTGTTTGGGTTTGAGGGCGTACATTGTGTGGTCGTACATGGCGTTGAGTTTCTTCTCTCCAAACCAGTTGAAGAAGTTGATGGGCAGCAGCTGGAACAAGATTTGGACGAACCTTGTGTTGTACATCATGTCCACTGGAACGCCGCTATCTGAAACCTGTCGGATCACCCAGGCACCGCGACGGGTGCTCATATACACCTGGGCAACAGAACAGATACTAATTAACATTCCTGCAAGTAACAGAGAGATGTGTTATCTCATAAAAGACAAGACGAAGAGAACAAGAACCTGCTCTGCAAATTTGCTACTCTCCACGGCGATGTCTCCTCCTGAGTTGCCGATGCCGATGACCACCACTCTCTTCCCGTGCATGTCCTCAAGTCCCTTGTAGTCCCAGCTCTGGAAGTATTTTCCTTCGAACGTCTCAATTCCTGCAACAGGTATTAAGAGCTGTTGGGTTTTGGAAAATCTGTCATGATTGTTTTGAGATGGATTTTCTAACTATCTGTGCAAACTAAACAATACAAGACCAAGACATACCTGGAAAGTCTTTAAGAGGCAGGTTAGGGTAGGTGTAATGACCGGAGCAGCAGATGACTGCATCAAAGATGTGCTTCTCCTCCAGTCCATCTTTGGTCTCTGTCAAAACCTCCCACTGACCGGTGCGAGAAAAGTCCGGTCTCTGTGTGACTTTCTTTACTGAGGTCTGAAAAAGAAAAACACCCAGAAGTTTGTCAAGTTTGCTTGACAGCACAGATTTTGACCAATGAAGGTTTCTTAAGAATTGGGTTGTTTTATGTTACCCGGAAACGAATGCGTTGCAGTATTTTAAAGTGCTCTGCGTACATCCTGAAATATTGCAAGATCTTAGAGTGGTGCATGTAGTTGGGGTAATCAGCGGGGATGGGGAAGTCACTGTAGCACATCATCTCCTTGGAAATATTGATGGTGAGAGAGCGGTAGGTGCTGGCCCTGCTTGGCTCCGGTACTTCCTGCACAGAAAACAAACAAACACTGTGTAGGAAAAGAGACTAAGAAGAAGAAAACCACTGTTAAAAAATGAGGGATGCTTTTCTTCTGCAGGAACATCCCAGTGGACAGGAATATGGATAGATCTAATTACTTGGCAAAACTAACAGGCTTCCACGAAATGCAATCCAGACCTTAGGGTTAGGGTTTACTATTGTCCACCTTTTTGTATTGATCCGGAAAATCAAACCCCAATAAAGTACAATGAAGTTCATTGTTATAATGTGAAAAATGTGGAAAACATCCAGGAATGTGTATGATTTCTCGAGGTTGTACTTGGTGACTAAACATAGGGGAATTCAACTAAAGATGGCGTCTTGCTTTGAACATCCAGAGTCCTCCTATGTCGTCGCTGCTTTCGAAGCAGGTGGGCTCCATGCCCTCCTCCAGGCAAGCCATGACGCTGGTGAGACCCGAGGGGCCCGCCCCGATCACTGCGACTCTCTGCACCATGATGGAGCTGCAACAGCTTAGAAGATAAACTCAATTTTTAGCAACCATATGTGCAGTTTTAGTTGAGCAACTCCACTGTTATCTAGGGTTTCATTTTATTTTCCTCTTCCCCATTTCTCAATGTGTTTATAGCAACTTTGCTGAAACTTTTTTCCCCCAACTTTCCTCCCTTGTGTCATCCAGTGTACTTCACATCACTGATATCTATGATTCCTTACTTTACATATGTCCACTTTCTGTAAATGCTTTATTAACTTTTTAAACCAAAAGTACATTGTTGCAGAAGTTCACCATCTGGCTACTTGCACTCAAAGCAATTACTAGTTCACCTGCTGTCTGCATCATATTCTTATCAGCTGTTCCTTTCATGTTGTATCATAAAATCTTCTCAGTTCTTAGAAGTACAAATCAGGGCAAAGGTAATCTTTCAATTCATTGAAAGCACTGGATTGTTGTCTTTATTTTTGATGAGATAAGTTCAACCAGTGAACTCTAATCAAACGGCCCATGCAAACTCCTTGAGCCCTTTAGTTTCATCTTAAAATGGACAAAAATCCAGTGTGCCTTTTCTTACCGCGATGATCCTCGTGTGCCGCTGTCCTGTCCAGTTTGGAGGAGCATCACCTGAAGTACAGTCTTTTTAAACACAAAGGAACCATCGCAGAGCCTCAGTTTTCTCTTTTTCCTGACCTAATGGCCCAAAAAGGCTTTTATTGGCTTGAGCAATGTTTGCCCAAATCAGTGAGGTTTTACTTCGACTAAAGTCCAGTTTGTGTTCCAATTAAGTGGGTGGGAGACGGCTGGCGGGTGAACGAGTGGCATTCACTGCACACCCCATCTGCATGATTGCACTATGATTTTTCTTTTTTAAATGCACAACGTCCAGCTTCAATCTACTGAAATATTGAAAGCGTCTTCTATAGTACATTGAGGGGCCTTCTCGTTTGTTGTGACTTACATTTTCTTGAAGACTAATGCATTCAGGTGATCTACTTTAACTTTTATTTAATTTCATTCATCTGAATTAGAAGGAAATTGATACGTTGTTTTTTTTTCAAATAAAAATCTGAAGAGTTTGCTATGTGTTTGCATTTAGACTCTCCTCTTCTAAAATGTACCGCTGTTCTTCACATCTATAGTTTGAACATCTTGAATCTCTTCATTCAACATCTTGGTTTCTTTTTAAGTTTTAGCTCAACTGAGTGACTTATTGGTATTATCTTGATTCACAGATGAAAATATTTCACCACCAATTATGTAGCAGTAGTATTTATGAATTGTTCTCTAATTAAAGCATTAATTATGTAGAAAGTGTTTGACCCAAGCACATAACCATGATGAACTCCATTATTAAAGGTGGTGTTTACTGCATAATTAAAAACACCCTGTCCTGAAATGATATGTAGAATGAGCATCGCTGATCATGCTCATTTGGGTAAACCAAAATCTTTATGAGCTGAAAAATAAAGTAGGTTTTTCCAATAATTCGTCACACACATGCATCGGAAATGACGGTAGGCGGTTTCAATTGCGTTCCCCATTTAATTAAAAATCTTTAACATATTTAACAGCAGAAGCAAATGTACTGACACGACACAATGCAATCACACCAACATATAGATGAACACTTCAAGATAAAACTTCAATACAGTATATCGGTTTTCAGTAAGCAAAACCGAAAACAGCTGATGAGTGCAAAACCTATCCACCACTCACATATTAACAGTGTAGTAACTTTTTTTTTTTTTTTTTTAACTTTGCTTCTCTTAAGTTAAAGTCTATTCATATTCTTCACAGTAGGACAACCATAAAACAAATTTGGTCATAAATGTGATATTCAGCATATTGTGATTTGCAACAGCAAAGGACGCTGAAATCTGGAAAGTCGCCATGTACTGGGAAGACCGTTGGTCCGATATTGCAGAAAGAGGGCACAGTCTGACACGGGTCAATCAAACAGTTGCTGATGGAAAAGTTTGTGGAATGGAGCGTCTGGATCTGGCTCAAACCAACCAGCACAGCAAAAAGCCACTACGGCTAACCAGAGCTTCACACACCTCAAACTAGGGTCATCAGCCTCCGTGACCCAGTGTTGCTATTAAACGCAGATAATTGTTGCGTCGTCTCCACCGTTTGCGTCGCTACAACGCATCGACAATTTGCAGAAATGCCCTTTTTAAAGTAAATATTAAGTGCAATCATATGAATGATGATTTCACAGTGTTTGAGTGTCCACACTCAAACACTGTGAAATAATAGTTTAAGTCTAAAGGAAGACTCATCATATTTAGACACCTGGAAGTCAGTCTGGCCCATTTGCAGGTTATTGCCTTCAGAGATATTAGAAAGAAAGGATGAGGGATTTCAAAACAAAGATCAGCAGCACATTCACAAGAAAGGCAACTTTTGCTAGTTTGCAGAAGAGAAATTAAATTTAGTTCGGTTTTTGTCACAGTCATAAAAATGTGCTCGACACTTTATAGCATACATCAGCTCCAGCGAAGATATGTTGCACTGTTCTTGGTTAGGCTAATTATTTTTGGCATGCTGCACAGACAGGCAGATATGTTTACGTTTTTATTACTCTATGTGATAAAAAAAAAAGTTACAAAACTGCACAAAACCTGCTGACCTCTATTGACGTTCCAGCCATACGCCGGATCATTAGAGCACAAAACGAAGTTCTCGACACCTTCCAAGGATTGTTTTCGCAGTGTGAACTGGGAGCACAGCCTTGACACACCTGCAGTAGAGGAATTACTTCATTTTCTGCTTGTTTTCATATGAAAAAAGGAAAGTAGTGCATCTTCACTGAACTCTCAACCTTTGCCTGACTTCTGTTGGTTTTTCACTAAAGCATATATTTGTTTTGTTGATTTGAATGTTTGACATTGAGGAGAAAATGAGCCTTACTCCATACATCACACATGTAAACTTTCATATAATAACAATAAAACAGCACATCTGTGATTTTTGTCTTTAGTTTCTCGACAGCTAAATATGTTCTGTAATTATTGATCAGTGCATATGCAGGTATTGAGGAGGTAGCCATGACGATGCATCATGTCCTTTGCTGTGTAGAAAGCCTGAAACTGTTCTCCGTGCAGAGTGGAAAGCTAGCAGCGTTAGCTGATTACCTAAACAATATGCTTAGACAGTCTCTCAGAAATTTTGACATTACAGTTTACAATTCTCTTATTTTTTTCTGATTATTTATGCAAACGTTTCTTTTAAGAGTCCTTAAAAACAACAGTTTAGCTTTTATCTAAATGCTTGTTCTTCAGAGGTTTTCTTTAAATGTTGGAAATTCAGATGCAAATTTGTCCCTCATTAGTCATAAATTATTAAAAACAGTACTTAAAAAGGAAATAACTAAGTGGAATAAAAAAAAAAAAAACTGACACCCAAAGCAGGGAGGCACTGTGACGGATGACTGATTGTAAGTGCTAGAGTATATCAAGTAGAAGATTTAAAAACTTATACATGTTCCCGCTGATATTAATATGGCTTAGTGAACCAGAACTTTATGATTGCTGCTGGGTGAAGCAAAATCCACAGATACAAGCAAACATGGCCAGAAGGATCAAGTGTAAACACCCAACATTCGACCCACAAATCCTTAAAATATCCCCTCAGTGGTCGGATCTGATCTGGTAGAGCAGGGAAACCAGATCAATGCAATTCAACAGAACGGATTATCAGTCAGAAAAAGTGTAAATATGACAATATTGATTATAAGAAGCTAATTGGGTTTACTCCGAATGTGATGGGCTGAATATAAACTCAGACGTTAATGAATAGATCACCTATGTACGCTGAGATTAAGGAGGACACTATATGGCTGATGTTTTTACTGATGAACTCCTGGTAATGTATCACATGGTCCACCCAACCCACATGTTTGAAACAACTTTACAAATCTTACTGCAACCAACAGTGACTCATCCACAGTAGTAGAAAAACATCTAAACATGCATTAGTTTTACTTTTTAGCGCATCTTATGGATCAGAACTCAAAACTACTTCTTATGTCTGCTTGCCTCTGCATCAACTAATGGAAAATAACAAATACTATCTTCATCATGTGATTTTAAATAAGCACAACTTTGTCCATGAAATGTATTTAGTCACCGTGTGTATCCTGATGAACAGGTAGGTTGAAAGTTGAGTTAGCTAAAATGCTAAACAGAGTCTCCTCCAATTTGGTCTTTAAACCCTTGAACTAATCAGCAACAACATTGTGATTAACGCTGACGATGAGCTGCAGAGATATTTGGATCCTGGCATTTATCTGGACCCAGAGGACCCGAGTGCCAACCTCCAAAGATCTGACCGTGATGGAGTGTCTGTGAGACCCGTCTTGATGATCTGAGTTGCTCATTCAGCTTCAGGACGCCTCAGAAGACTAAACCTATGTCTTGCCTGACTATAAACATATTAGCGACATAAGATAGACCTGCACAGGTTTAGTTTTGTTTCATGTTGTTTTTGATGTTTAGTAGATCTACAAACCCAAATAAAAGGTAAGAACCAGACTGAATGTCTATAAAGTAGCAGAAAGCAAAGCTTTGGGGAACTCTTCTCCTGAGTCAACCCCAATGAAAACAATTTTAGAGCAAAGAAATTAAAATAAAAAATGCGCAGAGGCCCTTAAAGCAAAACCATTTCACACCCCCTCTCTTCTTCTCAGTCTCTAAATTTAAGCTAAATGCCCCAGCAGCCCCTGTAGAGTTTGAGGAGAGAGCCACAGTATCTCCACCAGTTTGTACTGGCAGTACCCCATCCAAAACCCAAACAGCACATCGGTAACATGGTGCCTGCCCAGCAGCACCCGGCTGAGCCCCACCAGGCCCACCCACACCAAGACCAAGACCCTGAGCGGCGCAGCCAGAACCAGGTGGGCCAGCAGGAAGCGGCCGCACATGGCGGCTCGGGTGGCGTGGCCGGAGGGGAAGGAGTAGCGGTCCACGGAGAAGGTGGCAAACATGTCCATTTGGTTATGAGTCGGCCGACGCCGACGCACCACCGCTTTGACCACGCCGACCAGGATGATGTCCAGCAGAAGGCCTGTGGGACAGAAGAAGAAGCAGACATGGAGGAACATCAAAACACTGCACCACAAACAGCAGGACCACTTCTACATTACTAACAATTATTTTCATCTATCGTTTCTTCTGACGATCAAAGTAAAAATGGCACAGTCTACAGATCTTTTGTTTAAATCATTAAGCCTTTTTTATAGTTTTAGAGAAACATTAAAAGATGCAGAGGATCAAATACTTCAATTGCTTTTTGAAGTAAGAAAATTATCATTTTATTACCAAAACTTCACAGCATTCCTTTAGTAAATCTTCACCGGGTGAAACTTAAATTTAAAGAGTTTTGTGTAGAACATATTTACAGACAAAGGTGCTTTTATCTTAAATGCAAAATGTATAGAGTTTTTGTACAGTTTTGGCTTAATAACAGTCCTGACTATGTTGTTTTTTCACCCAATGGCCATTTTTTGAGTCTGTATATTCAAGTTAATGATTAATAATTTCCTAAATGAGTTGACAATTAATTGTTTCAGCCCTACTCCACATATAGATTGCATGATAACAAGATTAGTGAAACCTATCGAACTTTAGTCCTTCAGACATCATCGTTTTGACGCCATCTGGTGGCTGTATGAAGCAAGTGCCCGAGTCTCAGAACTGACATTTGCTCAAATCTGACAACACACAATTTTCACTCCAAGTTTATTCATCCTAATCAAGTTTCCAGACTGAGTAAATGCGTATTGACCCTCAGAAGAGACTGTATGACCTCATCAGAAACATGTGACATGATTAAACCTCCGAGCGCCGCCTCCTCAGTCCTCCTGGAATCAAGTTTTCCAACACAGACTTGACCTAAAACTAAAATTACATGTGCTACTAATAACATTGCCCAATGGCTTTCCTCCAAGTGTCCTAATAAGTCCACACAGTGTGAGAGACCAATGCAGCCTGCAACTCTCCATGCATGCAACAATACCAAAAACACAGCCAGCTCTGTCGCAGCTCCAACTCAATGCATGACGATGAACAGGTTCAGTGAACATCGAGCTTAAAACGTTAAATTAGAGAAGAAAATGGGAATAATGGCTGCACATTTTAACACTGTTAGTTATCCCACCAAGAAGTGCTTATATGGGGGCTGCAAGGTCGGACAATTAAGAAATATAACAGGTTAAATTTAGAAATATTGTAATTTTTATATTGTAAAACATAAAAAATATATATATTTAATGTAGAGTCAGGTTTGAATGGGTTAGAAAATGGTTAAAATCAACCTGTGCTGCACAAATGAAGAGTGGGTCATAATAACCTTTATTTGATGTTAAATCAGACCAAAATATGACAGGATCAGCAAATTGTTAGAGTTAGTGTTTATTTAATCTAATGGTGTCAATCTGATTATTCCAAGAGTTTATGGCTGACTAGACTGTTCCTTTTTTTAATGAACGGAGGAGCAAAGTTAGAATACGGTATTCTTAAACCCATTCACTGTTTTTTATTTTTAAAGTTAATCTCACACTAACATTAACAGGTTTTTTAAAGGTCAGTTTGCCTTTTCACCGTTTCATACTCCTGAATTCCTCTTCCACAAGGGAGTTTTGAACAAACCATGCATCTTTTTGTACCAACAAATAGTATGTTTTTGTCCTCCAGAACTTTAGATTTTCTACTCTGTAAGCATACGCCGGTAAATTGTGTTTAGTGAAAAGCGAGTTGAAACTGCCAAAAAAAAAAAGCTATTTAGAAATGATAGGAAACAAAACGGGGTCAGGTCAAAGCTGCTGATGAAACAAAGCCTAAACCTCTAAAATAACCTGACACCAATAACCACATCCTAGCCTGCTGGGTAAAAGTCTTCAGTGTGATCCGAGCTGATGTCTCCTTCTCATGTTACCGAACGCAGACTGTAGATATTGTTCACTATGACAACCGGTTAAAGTGGCGACAGCGCATTTTAATGTTAAACCATGATGCTGCAGAAATGTTGCCAGCACATAAAAGGGAGTAAAACCATCAGCTCTGAGGAGCTTTAAAGATGCGCCTGAAGTTTGGGAGGATTTATGTCCGCCAGCAACAGAGTGCTAAAATATTAATGCAACGGCGGGGCAACTCTGCCAAAATCTGCTGGGAAATCCTGCAGAAGAATAGATTTTAGGAAAGTGCTAATAAAAACCAGTATTTATCGTCACATCATAAGTGATGCATTCAAATACTTGGCTTCATTTGTTCCAAATTATTATATTTTTCTCTTTTTAAAGGTCTAATGTGATCTATATTTTCTACAAACTTTAAAAGCCATCAAAAAAATGGAAGTTTTAGAATTTGGCAAAAACTTTTCAGTAAAAATAAAATGAATCTGTCACTAATCCTAAGCTTGAATTTGACTTTGGTTTCAATTGCTCATGGTCTAATCAAAGTAAAATTGCAAGAACATTTAGGGGGGATAAGTATGGACAACGGCAGTATGTACAAGATAGTATGAGTACTTTTATTTTAACCACCTTGATTTTAAAACTCTAATGAACTTATTTAATTGCTACTAATTCATTTTAACACCAGTCAATGAATGTAGATTTTACTTTCTTTTCATTTTTTCCGGTTTTATATTTTAGTTTCATCAGGACCTATGTGGTTTAGAAATGTTCTGCTTCCCTTTATCAGAATCTCATTTAAACCCAATTGTTTCCCGTGTACGTGTTGGATTTTTGCTTCTATGAAGCACTAATTTGTTTCCCCCTTATTTAAGTGCTTCACAAAGGTGAATAGCATCCCAACTCAAGATCTGAATTAATGTAAATAAATAAATCTGGCAACTTTCAGTTTCTTTGGGATTAGAGAGACATTTGGTTGTTTTGTATTGGTTGTTCTCCGTGAAATATTTCAGAATATTATGGACATTATGACAAGGACAGGTGATGCTTCCACATGTAAAGGAAAACATGCTGATCGTGACAGGCAGCATCACTCACTAACAGCGAGGACAGTGCAAGATGTGGAGGAGGCAGAGCAGATATGTGAACTAGTACCGAGTCCAGCTATTGCGTTATTTACAATAATGAAAATGATTGCAGCGCATTTACCCAGGAGCAGGTTGAGCATGACTTCCTGTCCTGCAGCGCTGTCGCTCTTGTACATGGAGTAAGCAGCGCCTGCCAGCCACGGGATGCCGTGTCCGGACACCTCGATCAGCTTCATCAAGGGGCGCGCGCTGCCCCACGACGAGTCCTCGCAGGCGCACACGCTGAGCCGCTTGGACAGCCAGAGGTCGATGGCGAGCAGGGAGCTGAGCGAGATGCCGATGAGGGACGGGTTGAGCCGTATGCCGTCTTCCTCCGGTGGCCCCTGGCCGCTCGCAGAACCCGTGGAGGAGCCGGAGCCTCGGCGACGCGAGGGGCTCTCCGAGGCCCGGAGGCGAGCGGTGGTCGGGTCGGAGCCCTGTCGCTGGAGGAGGTGCGGCGGGGAGGAGCGGTTCAGCGGCTTGGTCAGCGACACGAAGTCGAAGTTAGTGCCGAGCACCGGGCTGCCGTCCCTGCGACCGGCGTTTTTAGCCTTTGGAGACGGCATTTCCTCTTTCTAGCTTTAGTAAGCCGTCCACACAAGAACACAATTATACGAAACGATAAATGAAAAATGTCAGCCGCTTTCCGAAGGTTTTCGCTAATTTAGCTCATCTGTTGATAATTCCTGTCACGTCCGGGTACCTTGAAGCGAACCGCCATATTTGTTGCTCTTCGCGCAGAGCACCCTGGGAAATTGAGTCTTCTTCTGTGTTTGTTGAACGTTGCGGTTGGACCTTGCGCTACGGAGCCCCTTAGGGGACATGAGGATTTTCTTTTCTTTTGCGTTACATTATTGCGAGGTTACGCAAAATGTTTCGCTTTCCCTCGCAATAACGTACTGATTAGTTAATTTGCTACAAGCCGAGGGCCGGACTGATTCAACGTTTATTAAAATATATTGAAATTATTGCACATAGCCTATTGAACCAAGACCTAACACGGTGTATATGATTTAACAATTAAATGAATAAAGCAATATTTTGTTATGACTCTGTCAGTAACCTCAAGGGAAAACATTCTCAACAGGCAAACAGAAGAAAAAAAAAGTTTAGAAAACCAAAATATGTTTCTTAATATCAAGAAAAATACATAAATGAAAGTGCATTATAAACTGAAAATACATCATTGTGCTGCTCCATGATGTCCATGTTCTTGTCTTTGTCTGTGTGTTTATGAGAAGTGATAGATTATATTCTTTCATTACAGCCAAACTTTCTCCACACAGAAGACACACAGGCAGTGATGATATAGTTACTTTGAAAAAGTAACTTTAATCAGATTACTGATTACTCCTTGAAAAAGTAACTTAGTTAGATTACTGATTAGCCTACTTGATTTGGAAAGTAACTAAGTTACATTAAAAGTAACTATTTTAGTTACTTTCAGCAATTGCTGACAACAACACTCTGCCGCCTGTGAAAATCACATTGATCTTTGCCAAAACTTAATTGCAAGTTATTTTATAATGATTACATCAACAATGTGTCTCCACTTACATGGTTGAACTGAAGTGGAGATTGTTTAATGGTTACAACAGTACAAAAAACTTTTGTAATTTGTGCGTGTTTTGTGTGTTTCTGGAAAACTATAAATATGATTTTATAATTATAATGACGTTTAGTCGCATAACTTTACGGACGCGTTCATTGTTGGCTGTTTTCACGTTTATTGCGCTGTTCATGTCAGTCTCGATGTTTGCAGTTTTCTGGAGCGCAACGCGAAGCTTGACGTCACTCACAGCAAATATATGAACATTAACAAAGACACAGCGGGACGGATCATCTGGGAAATGACGATCCGTCTAACACTAACTGGATGTCAGACAAATTATGGGGTTTATGTCTGCTTATATCCCCGCCCAAAAAGCGCGACTCTTTAAATCTGCAAGCGACTTTAGAAAGAAAAAACATTTTGAGGTTCTCAAAATGTTTCCTTTTTCAGTAACAAAATGCGCGTCTCCCTCCATTGTTTCTATCGTTGCTGACATTGTCGCATAGAAACTGCGGTGACTCCCCAAGACGTGTAGAGGAAATAAAATTATAAAAGAAAATAGTAACGCAAAGTGGATTTGATAAGTAACTGCAGTCTGACGACTGGACTTGAAATAGCAACGCGTTAGATTACTCGCTACTGAAAAAAGTGGTCTGACGTCGGTAACGCGTTGCTAAGTAGCGCGTCACTGACATCACTGGTCGTCAGTGGAGAACGGCGGTGACGTCAAAAGGTACAAACTAATATTAATATGATCATAGTCAAACACCGGGCAGCACAGTGGCGCAGTTCCTAGAACTGATGCCTTGCAGCCAGAAGGTTCCGGGTTCGCATCCCGCCCGGAGTCTTCATGTACGGAGTTTGCATGTTTCTCCCTGTGCTTGCGTGGGTTTCCTCCGGGTACTCCGGTTTCCTCCCACATTCCTAAAACATGCTGATCACGTAAGTATCTCCCTCTGTGCTGTCCTTAGGTGTGAGTGTGTGAGTGAATGGTGGTTTGGTTTGGGATGAATGGATAGGTTTTTTTTTTAAATTATGATTGTACACTTATGTTAATCACCATTGAGACGTGATTGTTCTGTGGCCAATATCAAGATGTATTTATCTTGATATTAAGAAGCATTTAGTTTTTCAAAACAATGTAATTTTTTGCTGTTTGCCTGTTGAAAAATGGTTTCACTTGAAATTACTGACGATCCATAAGAAAATATTGCTTTATTCATTTAATTATCAAATAAGATACAATGTGTTAAGTCTTGGTTCAGTAAGCTATGTGCAATCATTTCAATATGTTTTAAGAAATACTGAACCAGCCCGGCCCTCGGCTTGTAGCAAATTTGGTGTTTTGGCCCTCGGTGTATTTGACTTTGACACCCCTGTTATACACAGTCTGATAGGACACTTAAATAATTTTGTTGCATGTTTTCCTGTTATCTTCAAATAATGCTTTACCCATATGGAAAAGCCATACAGATGAAACAGCACAAATAAGTGTTTTAATGGGCTAAATATTCTCCAACAAAAGCACTGCCCCCGGAAAGAAAACAGCTCAGTGGTAAACACAAAAACCACTTCATCACACGGTCTGTTGACTGCAGACCGTGTGATGTGTAACAAAGTGTTGCTTTGTTACACTCTGGACCTACTGGTCAATCGTTATAAATCTGTAAATCCCAGAGAGCCCCATGTTTTGATTCTTCATTCATAGTACGTCTGTATTCTTTTTGAAACAGGGACATCTTTTGGTGTTTTCTATGTTGCAAAGTAATTGAGGTAGAACTGGACAAAAGCATCGAAACCACAATGAACATCCAAACCATCAACAATGACCAACCTCCTCTGTCCCTCACAGCTTGATGTTTGTGATGATTTGCTGTGTTCATTTTCAGTCAGGAGTTTCTGATGCTGGCCCAAAAAAGTCATTTTTTCCCTCATTTGACCAGAACACCTTCTTTTACAAGTTTACCGCAAAAACCTGTTTGTTAGAGACTTAAGTCGTTCAAATCAGCTAAAACAAGGTCTCTGCCAACTTTCTGGAAAATGTTTTCTTCATTATCACTAAAACTATCACTAAAAATGCCTTCACATAAACTCACTTTGGAATAATTTGGGATATTTCTTCAACATTATGAGTGCAAATGTCTTTTTCTCTGCACATTTATAACTAAATAAAATTATGACACTTTACACATAAAATGATTCTTTCTTTCACTTCTTGTATTTGTATAGTTAATATTATCCATTCAGGAACTAGTCAAAGATGAAAAGAAAATAAATAATGACGAATTTAACGCCTCCTCTCTGATTGGTCCACAGTGCGTTCTTTTGACCACGCCCCTGCCCTTTTCCGGGTTCATCCATGCTCCCTTGAGCCTTCCGCTCTCCTCCAGGTCTGTCAGCCTTTTCCTTCAGCGTGTGAGCTTCAGCTTAGAGCCAGCCATGCCCGGGATTCTGCTCGGAGAAGTGTTCCCAAACTTTGAGGCGGACACGACCTCCGGAAGGATTAAATTTCACGATTTTCTGGGCGACTCGTAAGTGCGCACGCTCGGACGGACGAGCTCTACCTCTAACCATAACTTCTCAATTTTCTGCATCTTTGAGTGACAGTGCAACATGTGGTGAAAGCCTGCTGTCTGGAGTAGAAAGTGTGACATTGCAGCAGATCAGTTCTGCATGTAGTTTTATTGCGTTTGTCTGACCGCGTAAGGCTTTCACGGTTAAGTGATGCCAGCTGGCTGCAATAGATGGGTTTATATAAGCAGGGCGCCAACTTGGATAATCTTTATTTGACATGTTTCACTGAGCACAGAACTGATACAAAGCCTCGAAAACAGGCTAATTTATGACGTTCATATAAAAACATGTAGTACTGTGAGGCTTAATTGTTCAAAAATAGTGTTTTTCCTCATGCCGCATAAGGGTGCATGATCTTTTATAGATGTTTTTTTTCTTCTTCTAATAAAACTGGTAAATCTTGGCCAAACAGGAGAAACCTGTTGTCACCAACCTCTAAATTAAAAATTCTGTGGATTTCTTTTCCTCCTGCTGACGCCACGCAGATAAACACATGTGCTGGACACTGACTCATTTCTGTCTCACGGTGGGAATAGTTGCTGGACCGGGAGAGAGGCAGTCATCTGTTAAAGCTGCGTCCCAGATTTTCCTGCTTCCTGTTATGCCTCTCATCGATTAAGATTGTTCCTGCAAGCGCACGTGGAAGCTCGAATCCCCTGGACAGCACAGGACAAAGCCCGTTTTGAATAATTTGTTGTTAGAAGCTGCTCCAGAGGTCATGGGGGGAGGTGGTGGGTGATTGAAGGGTTTTCTGTTCCCTTTTACTGCGTGTGATGCCAAATCAAAAGAAACAATGTGATGTTTTGCTTTTGATGTCTGCCTTAGCATTCTCATTTTCTTAACTTATGTTGCTCTTATCAACACTTCATGGGATTTGTGAGTAATAAATCCAGAAAGCATGTGCCTCAGCCTTAGATTCCCAAACATGTGACCAGAATAAGGTCACATTTACCTACTGAGGTCCAATTGTTAATAGCAGTCATGTGTTCTTAACATCATATGTTCGTGAGTTAAGCTTGACGTCAATCCGTTTGGTAGAGACGATGGATTTTATTTATTTTTTTCCCTGCAGGTGGGGTATCCTGTTTTCCCACCCGGCGGATTTCACTCCCGTCTGCACCACCGAGCTCTCACGCGCCGCCAAGCTTTCCGATGAGTTCAAGAAGCGCGGGGTAAAGATGATCGCCCTGTCCATCGACAGCGTTGAGGATCACAAGAACTGGAGCAAGGTGAAGCATACTAACTTGGAGCAGACCCAGAGTGCTTGACAATCGGTAGCTGTTTGCCTTCTAATTGCTTGAAATCCTCATGACTTGGGGAAGCAGGATTATGTTAACAAACCTCAAACTGAATCAGGGATTTGATCATTTTATTGATGTTTTGTGCTCATTGACTTTTATTGTTGGTCCAAAGTCTGATTATTTCAACCGTGGAGACACTCCTCTAGTTCATGAATGAGTATTGGTCAATAAAATACATTTGACTATTCCTGGTGAATAAATAATAAAATTTCTTATTTTAGAAATATTTTATAAGAAGCTTAGGAAGGTTAGTTTAATCCATGTGAAGGCTCACGGCCAGTAAAGTTAAACATTAGCGCTTGAGCAAGTCCCAACTGTAAGCTCAACAAACAGTGGTTGGAATCATCTAGTTTTTTCTTGCCAGTCTGCACCCAAAGTACAGTTTTGTTCCCCTCCCACCCCATCTGTCCAGCTTATTTATATGCTGGACAGATATATAAATATCTTGTCATCTTAAGGCACTTTAGAGGGGAAGAAAAGTTATGCAATCCTGCATGCATTCCAAATGAATCCAATTGTCAAACAATGTTTCAAGTTTATTACTCTAATCTGTTAAAACGTTTTCTGAGATTGCTGAATCATTGACTTGCAGAATTCACTCCTCTGGGATGAGCACCTAGCGGCAGCAGAAAATTCACCGGTGCTATTATTTTAAAAAAAAATGAATAAAAACTAACCACTCCCACTATTTTAAGTCTCTGAATGGGTTAATAACCAGCATCCTTTTTTATTGACAAATGTTGCTTCTATCAAAGAATTGCTGCACTTTTTAGTTTCTCTTCAATGTGTTTTCATCTTAAAACTAGAACCAACATCAGCCTGACCAGTGCACCTCTAGAAACAGTGCACTGTAGAAAACTCTTCCAGTTGTAGCTCTAAGTAATGTGTAAAGCATAATGTGTGTTTCGCCCCGTTACAGGATGTGATGGCGTACGGCAACGAGGCCGGCACCCCTCTGCCTTTCCCCATCATCGCCGATGACAAGCGAGAACTGTCAGTCCAGCTGGGCATGCTGGACCCTGACGAGAGGAACAAGGATGGATTACCCCTGACTGCTCGCTGCGTAAGAATCCCGCTTTCTGCCTGGTTTCAATAACCAATAAAAACTTAACGTTTGACCATTTTCTCTGGATCAGGTTTGTCTGAAAATTGACATCGGATTCTTTTTTTCTTTTTTTAAAAAAAAAAAAAGTAATTCAGTGCATCAAATCTGAAAACTTCCACGCATTCAGGCCACAAGCAATGACCCAGCATATTCTCTGATGCACGTTTTGTAGACAGAGGCATAGGCGCCGGAACCGGGGGGCCAGGGGCCATTGGCCCCCCTACTTTACGGCCCTGCCTGCCCATCCGCTGGTTCCGCCAAACACAACTCTGACAATCTGTGACTGATATTTCTGTGTGTTCATATGCAGACAGAGGTACAAATAAAACCTACAGCATTGCGATCTGGACCAAATCTAAGGATCCAGATCATAACAGTCACCAGGAGGTTTACGCACATGCAGCAGCTTTGGGTCGGGTTGGGCTCAAGAACCGATCTGTCATCTGAAAAAGGCTTTGACTCTGATCCAGTCTAGGGCTGAGCCAATTCTGCCTAAAAATTAATTGCGATTTCTGGATTTATCACTATTTATAGAACTGTGACGATGTTTTCTTTCTATTGGCGTTGGGATGAACAAAAAAAAAGCCATCTAAAAGGCAGTAAACAGGCCCAAGTCTGCTTACTGGTCCGGACCAAATGCTCACCCACACTTTGCCCAGAGCAGATCATTTTGGCTCAGGTCGAAAAATAAGGAAATAAATTTTTGTCTGCTAAATAACAAGCACATTAAAGTTTATTCATGGTGTTTTTCATTTTGTTTTTAATGCAAAAACAAAATGAACATTGTCAGCAGTCTGCCTGGTTATCTGTCCCACTCAGAAATTTCTTTCTTGCACAATTTGTGGAACATGCAGCAAATATAATCTGCGCTGCCTTTTGGTTTTAGACCCACAGCATCCAGATAACGCTATTGTGCCGGAATGTGATGATCCATCAGGTTGTCCTGCTGCTCTAAATTGACATTGCTGGAGGATATTTCACATCTATTTTTTTTAATGTTCCAAATATTTGACCAGTCGTTATTTTTGTCATATCAGGTGTTTGTGATCGGCCCGGACAAGAAGCTGAAGCTGTCCATCCTCTACCCTGCCACCACCGGGAGGAACTTTGTCGAGATCCTCAGAGTCATCGACTCTCTGCAGCTGACGGCGCAGAAGAAGGTGGCCACGCCCGTCGACTGGAAGGTACGAAGTTTAAATTATGGACACAGCCTCAGCACTGTCCTGGTCTCAAGTCGATGATCATGACACGCTACTTATTTGAATCATGTGATGTGACAAACCATTGCTTTTTTTCAGTTCATTTTTAATTTATGTATTTACATCTTAATTTATTTTTGCTTTGTTTTGTTTCCTATTAGCCTGGTGAGAAAGTCATGGTCATTCCTTCACTTCCCGATTCTGAAGCCACCGCTCTCTTCCCCAACGGAGTAACAACCAAAGAGATGCCTTCTGGGAAAAAATACCTGCGCTACACTCAGATCTGAAGATGGAGAAATACAAACCAAATAAAAAAAATAAACATAGCTGCTTTATGCTTACCTTTTTTATGCAAATCATGACCAACCACTGGATGTCCTCCTCCAACCTGCGAATGGAAAGCTTTTATTCTGTCGCCGCAGAGCCGTACTCTGCCAGTAGGTGGCGCTAAGCGTACATGTTACCTCCAACATGGAATAGAAACATCCTGTTGTGGGAGTGAAAGAAGCGACCTGTTATAAACGACTAAGAACAAGAAGTATCATGGACTGAGATTACTATTTACAGTTGAAGCCAATCTAAAAATGACAAAAACAGATTAATTTCAGAGCTGATATCTACTTTCATTCATTGCACGTACAAGACGCAATCAACTTTCTCTCATCATGTTCTTTCTCTTTTTGCCAAATAAACACTTTTTGAAACTCCTCTGTATGTGTTGTTGTTCCTGGGTTTTGCTTGGCAACTAGGAACATGAAGAATGTTCAAATGCTGACAAAAGGATGAAACTGCAAACCGCCGCTTGACTTTTCAGTTAAAAGTTGATTTTTATGAAGCTCCACAATAAATCCAATGATGTAATTGCATTTTAAATGCTCATTTCTCACATACACTCTCTAAACTCTGCGTTCACGCCAGCAGATGAAAAGTAGGGGCGGTGAATACCGCCATCTTAAATTGTGATATTTTTTTTGTTTCTCGCTTTCCTCCATTAGTCATCCCTTGACCTCTCAAGTTTATCTTGTGAACCTCTAGAGGAGTCTGACCCCGGGGCTAAGAAGAAGCATGCTCAGGATATCATCAGTTACAGACATTATTCTGTAGAGGAAAATTTGATTTTAAGGCTTTCACACATTTATTTTCTTATGGAGAGTGTTGTAAAATTCTACATGAAATATTTTAATTGCATCCTGGTGCCAAAAAGTTTTCCTAAAAATTCCTTGTAATGGTGCCTGAAATAAGTAGGATTTCCAACTGTTTTTGGGTTTTAATTGAACTGACTGGCATAAAAACAAAAGTTTTTCCACAGCATGATGCTGCCACCTCCACATTTGCAGTTTTAGCTGTACTTGTTTTTTTTGTTTTTTTTCACATGTAGGCCTAAACGTTTTGTCGTTTTCTAATCAACTTTGGCATGAGATTGAATCACACACAGATAGACTCTGTTAAATGACTTTTTAAGGCAATTCGTTGCACTGGATTTGATTTAGATTTATCAGATTAGGCATTCCACACCTAGAAGATGTTTTATTGGAAAAAGATAGAAAAAAATGTTTAAAAAGTCACTAATATAGTATAAATTTCTGTCCAGTTTTGTTGTTTCTGGCAGGTTTATCACATAATAATCCAATAAAGTATATTGAAGTACAAGGTAGAAATGTTACGAGATGTGTAAAACTTCATGATATTTTTGCGCAGTGCTGCACGCTCATGAAGAATCCCAACGCCTCCCAGCATGCTGGCTTTATCTCTAGATAGGACACCGAAGCCAGGACTCGGGTGTCTGTTTCTTCTTTGGGTTATTCAGCTGTCAAAACTGCAGAGCTGGGGATCATATTAACTCCTTTACTCTAAAGGTGAACGCTCATCTTACACACACACACACACACACATTTACCATGAGGACAAAAGGGAAAGATGAGCGAGGTGGGAGTCACAAGGTGTCCGGGGTCCAGTGAAATAATACTCGGCTCCCTTTTACTCCCTCGAACTGGAATTTTTGTTTTACCGTTTTCCTCTTCAGCAAATGAGCTCAATATGAACAGAAGATGAACTGTATTTCAGTTCATCTTCTGATGAACTGAAATACAGATTTACATGTTCATGAAGTCGATGCCTCTCTTCTCCTTCTCCGGTGGCTGCATTGTCCCTGGGAGTCATCCAAAATACCAGACACACCGCACTGATCAAATGCATTTCTCAAATTCCTGACCACAATGGCTTGTGCCAGAGCATGAGAACTGCTCTGGATGTCAGACTTTGGCTTAATTAGCCAGTACCGATTCCCCCTCCTCGTCCCCGCGTCTCCCATCACACTGTTCATCTGTCACCCCTTCACTTTCTTGGCTGTGGAGCCCACTCACTCCACCTTCCTTCATCCAAACTACTCTGTGTAATTCGACACCGATCCCTATCCAGGCCTCACGAGGCAAAACACACACACACCATGCCAGCTGTTGGTCTTTTTCTCTTTTGACCACACAATGCACACAGATACAGAGCGGAGGGTTTTTGGTGTCTCAATTCTCCAAATCAGTTCTCGAGAAATGGTCAGATCCGAAATGTTGATCATTGCTGCCATGTACTGAAGTGGGAAATCCTAACCAGTGATCAGAAGTCATGTTGGAAAAATCATCAAAATATCTATAATATATTGAATTAAGCAGTTACAATGTTCTGATTGAGTTAGACAAATTAATGGGTAAATAAAATACTGTTGTCCTGCTGAAAGGTCTGTGCTCCTCCACGGTGACCATAGAGCACTTGGCTTCCTCTCTGATTAACACTCAGTAGTGGACGTAGTAGTGGATTGGTGGTGGATGGCCACCACATCCCAACACGGCTGTGACGTCAGCAAGGAGGTGGTGGAGTCATGCTTTGGGCCGAAATCATGGGGAGACAGAGAGAGAGAGAGAGAGAGCTGGTCGGCCCCTTCAGAGTCCCTGAAGGTGTGAAAATTATCTCAGCAAAGTATATGGACTTTCTGACCGATCACTTTCTTTCATAGTTCAAAAAGAAGAACCGGACCTTCAGTAGCAAAATCATCTTCATGGATGACAATACACCATCTCATGCTGCAAGAAAACCACTGTGTCATTGGCTGCTATGGGCATAAAAGGGGAGAAACTCATGGTGTGGTCACCATCCTCCTCTGACCTTTGACCCTACTAAGAACCTTTGGAGTTTCCTCAAGCAGAAGATCTGAGGGTGGAATGCAGTTCATATCAAACCAGCAGCTCTGGGAAGGTTTTCTGACATCCTGCAAAGAAATTCAAGCAGAAACTTTCCACAAACTCACAAGTTCAATGGATGCAAGAATTGTGCAGGTGATATCAAAGAAGGGGTCCTATGTTAACATGTAACTCTCTGTTAAGATGTTTTTGATTGAAACAGCTTTTGATCTTAGTACATGTGACCACTTAATGCTGCACATTCAAAGAATGACCGTTTGCAGTTCTTTATAATCCATAAACTGCTTAGAAAATCTGCTGTGCATAATAATTTGGAACAGTACATTTTGAGGGTTTTTTTTATTTTTGAAAGAAATACTGTTGTCATGGGGAGCTTTGTTCAGTAAAATTTGATTTTATACTGTAATAGTTAATGACTTGAAAACTATACTGATCATCATTTGCACTGACCATTTAAGAAAATCTGAGAAAATATCACTTGCATAATAATTTGCAACACGGTGTCTAAGTGATGAACTTTCAGCAAATTAATTTAATAGATTTTACAAATAATCTGGTTTGGGGCTTTAAATGATTTCCAGCCAAAGTTGCAGTGAGTCGCTCTGCCTCTATATGATTTTCACTTCCAGCTCCCTGCAGCCAACCTGCAACAGTTCCGGTAAAACTCTGTTTTCTTCACTCTGTCTCTTACTTGAGCCTGCAGATCTTCTTCATTCTCTGGATTTATAATACCCGCCATGAATTCATCTTAATAATCCTGGCCCGCTGGGAAAACGTATCATTCAGTGGTAAGGCACATGACAACACGAAGAATGAGGTTAGCAGTCTGTGAAGAACTACTTCCGGGGTAAAGTGGCTCCACAGGCCGCTAGCATTCTCACTTCCGGTTTCTACCATCACCTTGTGGGTATAAAGAAAACAATAAAACGAGGCACAGTATACTAAAAGTTAGTCTTCCATTGTGTCGCCAGAAAATATTCACATTTCTCACCTTAAATGACGTTTTTTTACGGGGTTTCCTTTTATTTTGAAAGGCTTGGTCGGCTGACTTCCGCCGAGGCGCGGATCAGCTGATCTCAGCGTAAACAGTGAGCAGTGACAGCGGTATGAGTGTAAAGGAAGCGTCACTGTGATACATATTTGTCAGCGTGCTCGGTAGGGGCGGCCAGAAGACAATAAATGAGAAGTTGGTGTCTGTCAGCGAGTGAAAGCGGGATGAGTCGGAGGCTCTTCGCCGCGGTGTGAAGTAGGGCAGCAGGAAGCTCACCGGAGGGGCTTTAGACGTCACATGCAGCTCCACGGTGGGCCCCTGTTAGAGAAAGCTGCTGGATTTTAACCCGCGGGACGTGGAAACTGTAAGTCTTGAGTTTTTCTGTGCACAAATGCGTGTTTAAATCACATTAACACTGAAACTGTCACTGCTTGTGTTTAAATAGATTTTTAAGTCCTTTAAATTCCTCTTGAAAGTAAATGAATTGAAGTTTTAGCACCTAAGTGTCCTGTTTTTTTTTCTTTTTTTTTCCTTTTTTTTCTTTTGTTTATTATTGAATAAGTACAGTAGGTACTGCAATTGTATTTTTACTGCTTTAAAACTGGGCACCTCTTAAAGGTTCACAATAACAATTTAACTTGAGCTTTTCTGGTTTCATTCCAGATTCTATTGTCTTAACATGGTGATGAATGTCATCTTGAGGCATTTTACAAGTGTAATTTACATCCAGTTTACAAACGCATAATAAAATCAATCCAATAAGATATAGGCAGATTCAAATTCAGCGACATGCTTATAATCCCAGTTGTAGAGCAATGTAATAAAATTCAGTTTAAAATGTAAATAGGTGAAACTTTCTGAATTTGCAGAAAGCCATCGACTTTGCAGCAATCCATCCTCCAGGAAGCATGACAGTAGCCAGGAACAACTCGGTTTTAACCAGAAAAATAATAAAAATAATAATAATAATAATAAACATCCATCTGAGCCTGGAACTGAGAGGGCAGAGCAGAAAACACAATACAGATTTTGTTGGAAATAAAGTCTAGGGTGTGTTGAAGACACTGGAACAAATTTATGTTATGTTGTCTTTTTAATGAGATGGAAGAAAGAGTGGCTGAGTGATTTTCTTTGGAGTTGACACCGTGTTGTTGTTTTTGTTGTTTTTTATCATGTTGTGAGAATGTCACACCGGTCCATGGCTACTTCACATATTTCTAGAATAAAAATCCATCGCCGTTTAAAATTTCTTATTCATTTTGGCAATAAAGATCTCAATACCAAGATACTTGTTTACTCACAGCCCTATATGTCAGAGCCAGTGGTCCATAAGAGAAATGTAAGTTAGTGCACTTATGCAATTTTCAGCTGGCATAGTTTTTCGAAATGCCAGTGAGTAAGAAGAGTAAGGAGAAAATGTGTTTTCTTTCTTACTGTACCCAGGTGCATTTAGGTGCCTTTTGAATTATTCATTTGTTTACCTTTTGAGACAAAATGAAATCGTCTTCTTCTGAGAACACAGACTAACACTAAGAATATAAACATATTGGCAATCAAGTAGATTTTTTTTAAATTGATTTACTAATAGAACATTTTATTAATTAGCAGAATAAACGCTGTGGGGACAATTTAATTATTGCTATTAATTAAATAGTTAATTAAAATCCATTAATAGCAGGGAATTTTACAGAGTTTTTACTGACATTGATACACATTAAAGATAGAGAGTCAGACAATCATCTAGTCATCTGGTCACCTGCTTTTCAGGCCCAGCTAAACCTGTTTCTGAGCCACACGTCAGTTTCCTGCAGAAGTCAAGCTGCAGCTTCTTAATAGTCTTCTGTTGACTACGTGATTTATTGATCCCTCTGCAGAACCACATGACATACCGAGACATCGCCTTGTGAGCACTTTCCATTTTTCTTTTGTCTTTCAACAAATCATTTCAACAGCAATCATTTGATGCCAGCAATAGGAGTGGCATGTGCACATGTTTTTTTTATAAAGTCTGGGTATGGAGGAGAGGAAAGATCTGCCTCTTTCTTGTAAGGCTTGGCGAAAAACGGCTTCCTTTTGAAAAAAAAAATAAAAAATCCATGCTCACTTCTCCTTGCTTTCTTAATTTCTGAGAAAACAAAAGCCCTTGTGACTTGTTTGTCACATGACCCCGCGCTGACTGACTGGCTAAGTAATGTAAACAATAAGGGAGGCTGTGCAGCAATTTAAAATGCCCAGTCTGATGGTTGTAAAGCATATTGTGCCTCATAAAGTCACTTGATGATCTGCGGGGATATTTGTATGGAGAGAAAATAGTCTCAGCATTCCTGTACTATTTTCTATTTGTTTATTTCATTTTCTACTAGAGGCAAAAATCAATTGACCAAATATGAGCAAGTCAAATACTGTTAAACTCTGATTTCTTTCATGTTCATTGAATCTATCGCACCTACGAATCCCCACCATTTCAGTCAATCAATGCATCAACCAGCGATTGCTTCTTTAAAGCACTTTCATACACTTTTTAGTGCAGCAGAAGCGATTTGAACAAATGCAGATATCTTTTAGAAACATTCCACATCATTTCTTTTCTGTTTTTATGCTTTAGAAAAACCTCTAGAATAAGTTACAAATCTCAGTTATGAGAAACTGAATGTTCGTATTGGGCAGGAAACGTCAGGATTGGTGTACCTTTAATTTTGTTTAAGGGGCTTCCGAGCCCTTCAAACGCACGCAGGCGGTTGGAAAGCATCCATGTTTACCTGCATATTTGAACACAAAACATGACCACCTTATTCCCTTTGCCAGGCACGGTAGTTGTGGTTTGGCTTTGTTTTGACATTACTCAACCTGTGTCCATTGAGAATTACCAATGGCCTTCAAAGTCTAGCATTTTCTTATAGCAGCTAAAGCCTTTCCAAAATTGGTCATGTAACAGGACTTTGATCCTCAAGTGCAACAGCTAAACAAGATAGGTGGCAACATGTAGCAGTCTTAGAATAAAGCCTGGCTGGCTGAAATGCTGGGGCAGCATGCTTAAAGAGAGGAACAGAAACAAAACCCAGAAAAGTTTAGCAAACTAAGGCTAAGAGTGATTAAGATCCACCTCAAAATGACGTGACAGACTAATATGTTTGTGCAGAGATCATGGCATTGGACAGTTTCTGCTTCTCTTTTATTGTTATTAAATGCCTTTACATGTTCGATTACGGTCAAAGTCTTTAAAAATCTCCCACTCTGTCCTATTTATCATGTAGCTACAGCTAATTCCCATCCTTTCTGTTTTTGCCTGCAGGGCTCCATGGAGGATCTGGAGCCAGAGGAGCGGTTCCTGCAGTGCGCCCGGAACGGAGATCTGCCTGGGGTTCAGGAACTCCTCAGGTCCTACACGGCGGCGGAGAGGCTGATTAATATCAACTGTAAAGGTGTGTGACTAACACACGGGTGTAGTTTCAGTTACAGTGTCGCTGTTGAACTCAATTCAAGTATGTCCTGTTTTTCATTTCAGGTCAAAGCAAGTCTAACTTGGGATGGACGCCTCTTCACTTGGCTTGTTACTTTGGTCACAGAGATGTGGTGGAGGAGCTCCTCAAGGTGGCATTTCTCTTTTTTTTATTTTAAAGATGAAATGTGAAGCGACTACGCAGATAACACGTATTTTCGCTCCCATCCTGCAGGCGGGAGCAAATGTTAACCTGCCCAACAACATTGGAGACACAGCGCTGCACAAAGCCGCGTTCACGGGGAGAAAGGTGCGTTGTAAAAATATCGATTTTTTATTTTTTATTTTTTCAAATTAAAAACTCTCTGCACCACTTTGTTAAATGTAAGATTTTTTTTCCCGCATGCGTTCATTCGTTCATTCATTTCCTGTCAAACCAATCAATCCACCGCATATTGATCAGGAGGTTGTCATGCTGCTGCTGCACTATGATGCATGTGCTGCTGTCATCAACGGCTCGGCTCAAATTCCCAAAGACGTCACTCAGAACGCAGAGATCAGAAGCATGCTGGAAGGTGAGAGATACATCTTGTCATTCTGAGAGTTACCATGGAGACTTGCTTTCAGTCTTTTTTCTTTTTTTCCCCACGCCGGCTTGTTTATCGTCCATTCACACAAACTATTTATGCCGCTTATATCCTACGTTTTCTCCCGTCGCGTGGCGGATGCCAGCTGCCGAAAGAACAGAAGAGAGGAAACTGGAGGAGAAACTTCTGGGGGCTGCGAGAGAAGGAGACCTGTCGACTCTCACTCAGCTGGTTGGTAAAAGATGCTCCTCGTGTCCGTCCGGACGCACACAGAGCTGAGGCCCGAGTCCCATGTGTTTTCATACAACTTTAAGGCGACATTAAAGATGCTGCACTGTTAGAGGTGCAGATGAAAACAGAAAGCATCCGGGTTACTCATCTGAGAATAACATGAAATCAATCGACACAATTTAGTATTTCATTTTTAAGAAAAATAAAATGTTCTTTGATATGAAGAAAAACAAACATCTTGTTTGTATTATAATCTGGGACACGTGCCAAACTCAAGGTCCACGGGCCTAATTAGGCCCGCCAGTAGCTTGTACATGGCACTGCTAGACTCTAGAAATAGAAACTTTGAAATAAGAGTGTGCTTAAATGTTATTTTATCAATATTATTATTAGTTTTATCAGGACAGTACCAAATTACACCAAGTGTGAAAATATGTTTAATATAATTTAATTTGAAAAGGTTCTCAGAAGTGGCTATTTATTCTCATTTCAACAGTTTAATAGTTTGTTTTTTTTTATCATTGGTTTCTGCCACAACTGATCATTCAAAGACATTCTTGATCTTGATGTAGCTCAAAATGAAAATAAGTTTGACAGCCCTGACTTACGATGTAAAGTCATTTTACTTTATATCTGATGGAATGCCAAAACATCTTCCCGCCTTTTGTGTGTTTGTGTTTAACGTGTTTTTGCTGCTGTATGTTGGATTAAGTAGTTGGAAATGTCAGCTTCTGACACTCCAAGTACTTGTGTTTAATTATTGCAGCCTGTGATGTCGTTATATGTCGTATAGCATGTATAGTTATTTAATTGAATTATTAAATGAGCTCTCACTACATCCAGACTGAAACACCAACCTACACAGGTATTGGCAGCCCTTGTAAAAACTTGTAAAACGTGTTAAAATAAGTCAAACTTTCATAGTGGCATAATCTCGATTTGAAAATTTTAGGAGAAACCCAACCTTCAGTTTGAGCACATCAAAGCCGTGGGGGAAGAAAACAAGATAAGATGTATTTTTACACTAAACCAAAATTATGCAATTTGGCCTACAGGACTTGACTTTGTCTTTTCATATTCAATTTTAAGAACTCTGCATACAGAGAGAGGGATCTTTAATCATTCCTCTTTGCATAGTCTCTCCAGAGTCCATCCAGAGTCCTGAGCTCTCCTCTCTTCACCCTGTGGCTCTTTCAGAGGATTTAGATCTGTGAACTGAGATTTCCTTGGGAGGACAAAGGAGAGACACATTTTGTGTCTGGTGGGGTTTTTCTGTATTGATTTGCCCTTGTGAGTTTGTTCACTATCTTGCTAAAATCCTCAAAATGACCCATTTTCTGTTTTCTGGTGGAGGCACACAGATCTATGTCTAAAACATCCAGCCGCAATTGCAAAATTTAGTTTTTCCAATATTAGCAGAAAGTTTTGCACACATTTATAATGTGATTACGATCCTGATTGCAGAAATGAGCACTTGCTTGTCACTTATGAAGATCAACCCACATCTACCTCACCTACATATTTAATTTTCCTTTGTGATTAGCAAAGTATTTTTGAATTTGAACAGCATATTCTCTTGTCTTTCCCTCATTGAAGAGCGACTAAATGAAATGCCTCTATGTCACACCGTGTCCATATGCCAGTGAAACGGAAAATTGTCTCGTTATTTGTTAGCATTTAAAAAAAAAAATGTAATCAAATTTAAGGGTGAATCTGCCTGAATTATTTTGTTAATATATTTTGAGGTTTTTACACATCTGCACCGGAGTGCCACGAATTACGCAGCCGGTCGATTTGAAACATCTCACGCATTCCCATGTAACACTTTTCACAATGCAGACAAGTTGACAACACCTTTTAAACACAATCGTTCACGCACACACACAGAAAACTTTTAAGGCGAAAGCTTCTTAAAAGCATGAATCTGCCTTTGGAGTTTGTGCCAAAGGGTCTGCAGAATGAAGAGCAGCAGAAAGACGCATGGCAGTTCTGAGTCAGTGTGTGACAAATGAAAGAGTTTGTTCCTGTGCTGCATGTTTTGCTGCAGCTCAGCAGGAAGAAGCCTCCAGATATCAACTGCACAGATCTGCTGGGTAACACTCCGCTGCACTGTGCCGCCTATCGAGGCCAGAGGCTGTGCGCCCTAAAGCTGCTAAGGAGCGGCGCCAACTCCAGCGCCAAGAACAAAAACGGTGAAGTGCAAAAGCTGATTTTTCTTTTGTATTTCAGCTAGAAAAATGACATGAAAAGGATCAAAACCAGCAATAAACCAAACCTTTTATGTGCCTTTTATGAAATATAACTCCTTTGAAATGACTTGGAAATAAAAGAAAAGCTAGTCTTTTTTTTTCTTTGTCAAGCTTTGATGCTGCTGTCTTTTTTTTGAACTTTTGAAAATATTTCTTGAGGTGCTTGGTGACAGTTTCACCAGCCTCTCTCTGTATTTTTATACCCAGAGAAAAGTAGCATCCATCCTGGCACGCTGTTAGCAAGTCTTCATTTTCTGTCCCGAAATATAGTTTGTTTTTATCGCCCCAAAAATAATCGTCAGGGAAACAAGAAACATAACAGCTGAGGGTGTACGAGCGCCAGATAATACCTTGACATATATGACCCCTGTAGAGGCTGACGGTATGTTTTTCCTCCCTTCTCTCTGCTCGTGTTCTGTTTTTGAAAAAACTCTTCAATTTCCTAACTCGTAGGGCAGACGGTGTTTGACCTGGCCAGCGATGCGGCAATGAAGCAGTGTCTTGAAGGCAACGTTCATCGAGTGAGTGCTCAGCGGACGGTCGGCTTCCTAATGTCTCAGTCGATTTGCTCTGATATTTGTTTTCTACTCTTTTTATGTTTCTCATCCGCAGGGTTTGACCCGTCATGTCAAAAAGTACGAAGGAGTCCTCTGGAAGGTAAAGTCTGGAAATTATGTTTTCGGTAGTTTTTTTCTTCTTCTAGTAGGTTAGGGAGGCCGGTCATTTTACAGGTTACTTACTTACTCTCTGTAGCCACGTTGCTGATGTACAAACACGGCATTATCTTTCCTGATTTGTTCTTTGTAAAGGCTGTAGTTCCAACTGACTTGTTATGCCTCCTTGAACAGGCTAGGATTGGACTTGTTCATTACCTTTTTTGCACAAAATCATTGATTCTCATTGATTGATTTTATTTTGCTCAGTTCTGCCTATTTTGAGCTCCCTTCAGAATGAGCTGTTTTAGGGCCTCTTGTCACCTTAGATCACAATACGCTGTCAATGCTTACACTTGCACGTGAAAAAGGCTGCAAACAGATGCGCAATTATAGCTTATAAGTCTTTGAAAAGCAGAAGTAGAGCCTCCTGCACAACCACGGATGGTAAGTCAACAACAAAGCTTACCGCTGCAGCCATTTTGAAGCTGTAAAACCAGCTGATCAAACATCCTGGAACTGCTGCAACTCAACGATCGAGATGTATTTGAAATGGCTAGTTTTCCAGACATCAACAAAATTATTTGACAAATTATGTTGTTTGGATGTTGTTTTTTTGTTTGTTTTGCTTTTATACGTGCATAGACTGTTTTTAGAAGCAGTTAATATTTTTGCACAATAATGTGCAAAATGTTCATTTGAAAACAAAGAAAAGTAAAATATCTTTGTTTTTTCCTGTGAGCCTGTGCTTGACTTGCTGTTTGCTGGATGAGAGCTCTTACACTTTATTATGACCAAAGTCACTTTCACGTCCTGTTTCACTAAAATGTAAAAGCTACGTTGTTTCAAAAACAACTGGACATGTCTGGAAGCATAACAGAAAATAACAGTATAATAGATGTAATATGTTATTTTTTTAATCTAATTGTTGCACCTCAGTACAGTGGCTAGCATGGTGACCTCACAGCCAGATCCTTTTTTTCTTTTTAAGTGTCAGTGTAAAATGTTTTTTTAGCAGGGCACTTTAAATCCCTCAGTGTGTGCATGCATAGTCATCAGCCCTGTGTGTTTCTGTGATGGACCCAGGCTAGAGTCTTGCCCACTGACTTTTTCTACAATATGCTGCTGGAAACAAAAACAGTCTGGCTTCTGCTAAATATGAACTGTTCTTGGCTGCTATCTGTATACAGTTCCCGGTTAATTAACCTGCCAGAATTCTGATCAGTTCATTCAATAATCCGAGCAACTCGGAGTTGCCAAGTAAACCGGAGATGTTTGCGAGACTAGAACAGTTTCAAATCAGAAGCCGCTTTGATTCACAGCCCAGCCATTTTCAGCCCATGTAGGATGCGCCTTGTCATTAGTCGAGCTAAAGAAAGACTGGCCGACAGAACCTGATGGCTTGAGCCGCGATGCACTCCGTCGGTTTCAGACATCGCTGTCTCTCCAGGCTCGATTTCTCTCCAGGGAGAAAGTTCTAAAGACGGATTTGAAAGGTTATTTTGCAGGTGTTGCTGACAGGTGAGCTACCCGCCTCACCTCTGCGGTGGTTGTGTGCGGCAGAGAAGGATCTCTGAGTCACATGCGCGGTGCATGATGAAAGCTGCAGCAGTAATATGGTCAGAATGAGGACAAATTGCCACCCGGCTCTGCGCTGTTCCTGCCGGCTCCAAGCGGACAATCAAATTGCATAAAGGGCTTTTTGAGCTGCCGACTTCTGCTTTGAAAGTCACCTTTTTTATCTCTATTTCCAGTGCTGGTTCAGAAATTTACACACAAACTCATCATGGATATAAACGTCAGAATAATTTTGTAAATTATTTGATGAATTAAGTACTCACATTTGAATTTACTGTTTACGCTCTTAAATCAGGGTCCAGATTATTCGTACTGGTCCAAATGTATGCGTTCATCCCCACTTTATTAGCCATTGAAGAGGTTGGCGCACAGTCATTGTGTTTGATAAGACTGGGGAGATTCCAGTATTTTTCATACAAATACTAGTTTGATGTGTTTTTCGGATCATCAGCCACTTGTCGCACCGACATGAATCCAAGTTTTTACTCGTGTGGTTGTTGATTTAGGTAATTACAAATCATTTTTTTCATGTTGCTGTCCTTCAAAATGATGCTGCCACCAGCACGCTTGGCTACCCTAAAACATATTTACGTAAAGCAGCAAAAACGAAACAAAATTCTGCTAAACTCAGACGTAAACTAGCATCAGTGTTGGACGGCCTTTTTGTTAGATTTGAAGAATGCATGTGAAGGTGCCAACTTCAGTCACTAATACTTGGTCATTGCTAGCTTAAACTTGATGGTGTTCATTTTGGAGCAGGTGTCTTTTTTTCTTTTTGTTTGCATGACAACCGAAAACTTGCCCTACTGTGAACAGCAGCAACAGTGTTCCTGCTTTTTCCAGCTAATGCTAGTTTAGCTGGCAAAACTTGAAACCTCTGCTGCACAAGTTACTCAACACGGGGTTGCTAGGTAACCAAAGAGTGAGTGAGTTGGTTGATTCCACCAACATTTCTAGCTATGTGGGATTAAGCAGCTCAAGTCTTTCCTCTGCCTACATTTTCCAGAATGCTGTGTGATTCTGGATCGAAGTTCAGTGAAATTATCAGAATTCTATCGAACGTATCTTTTATTGATACTGATCACATGTCTATTGCGATAGATATTATCGTTTTATCACTCATCCAACTGCACTAACCAGCTTCCTGTCATCTTAGGATGACATTCTGATAAAACATTTTACCATTCGGATGTTCCAGAAGGCCAGTAATCCCAAAAAATCCATCCAAACTGGTTTTGGATTGGATAAAACACACTGACATTAAATTTCTAAGCCCCAATAAAAAAAAAAATCTTAGGGCTATGCAAAAGGTTCTCCAAAGGAAAAGCAGCCATTTTTGATTTGAAGAGTGGTCAGATCGTGATTTTCATTGGTAATGAAAAGCAAATGGATTCTCTGGAACTTGGTATGAGATATTTGCCAAAATATTCACAGAGGTGCATGTACAGCTCTGGAAACGATGAAGAGATCACTTAAAATGATCAGTTTCTCTGATTTAACTTCTTATATGTTTGAGTAAAATTAACATCGCTCTTTTATTCTATGAACGACTGACAACTTGTCTCTGAAATTCCAAGTAAAAATTTAATATTTATTTGCAGAAAATTAGAAGTAGTTAAAATAACAAAACTGATGCAGCACTTTCAGACCTTAGATAATGCAAAGAAAACAAGTTGTTATTCATTTAGAAGCAGCAATACTAATGTTTTAACTCGGGAAGAGTTCAGAAATCAATATTTGGTGGAATCACCAGGAGGTTTTCAGAGCTAAGTATATGTTTCAGTTTGTATGTGTAATTTTGACACAATAAGAAATAGAGAAAAGTCCCAATAAATTCACACTTCTAGCTCTTGAAATTCACCAACATTTTTGGTCGCCCCTGGTAAAAAGACGTATGTAAACGCATCAATAAAAGGCCAGAATTAATATAAAAATGATTCCAAATATCCAAACCATGTATCCACTGTGGTAAGTGTCCAAGGTTACATCAACATAGTTTTCTGCAAAAACAAGCAAACAAAAAAATAAAATGAAGGCTCAGTCTGACATCTTTTGATATGCAATAAACAAACCCAGTGGAGCTGCAGCTGTCAGGTGACCCAGCATCCCTGCACACACACACACAGGTACTCATAGCATCAAGAAATAAAAATAATGATAGCACTTTAAGAGATCAACAGGAAATGTATTCTGCTAACAAGATAAAAGCCAAAAATGAACAGGAGCCATCCGACCCATGTTGCTTCGCTGGATGACATGCCTTCATTACTGTCAACACAGGCCTGTTGTTTTCTTCCAGTCATTCCCATGTATGCATACCAGATGTCAGCTAAAAATAAGCCTGGTTGTAATTACCTCTTAGATGTTCATGCGAGGGGCTTCTCAGCATTCAGAAACCAACAGACTTCTGTTGGTACTGGGGAACCCTCTGAAATGACTTTATCCTCATTATACCTTCTGAGTTAATTAGTCGGGAAAGCTAAGTGTTTCCCACGTGCTTCAACGTGTTTTGTTTCTTTATTTTTTTAAATAACTACTGAAAATACAAAATGTTTGTTCTGTTCTTATTTTCCAACCCACAGAGCTCCCGGTTTTTTGGCTGGCGCTCCTACTGGGTTGTTGTTCAGGACGGGGTTATATCCTGGTACCCAAAGCAGTAAGTTCGGCTCTAACCTCAGCTGTGAAAAGGAAATGGAAAATAAACAAACCTTTCTTCAGATAAATGTGTGGAAATCTTACCTGGCTGGCTTCTCCAATAAACTAGAAGAGAAAGTTGTATATTTTGTCGTCGGGGTTTCTGAGACTCCACTTCTCCCTCTGTCGAACGTAGGTCCGACGCAGCCGCAAATGTCAGAAGGCAGGGCTGCAAGTCACTCACAAACGCTCACTGCTTGGTAAGCCGGCTCTAAAGTATTTGGCTTTCATTTTTGACCTTTTGTTCAATCTGCATTTGCGCAGCTTTCGATTAAAGCAAACATTTATGCGTCTGCCCTCTCCAGATACGAGCCAAAGATAACTGCTTTTTTACCCTCAAGTGCTTCGATGACAGCGTGCATCACTTCAAGGTTTGCCCGAAAAGTGAACCAGAGGCAACTAGAAAAGTAAGTTTATATCGCATCCACTTTCTGTGGTTGGGAATAGAAAAACATAATTAATCACAGACGAAAGAAGAAAGGTAAATTGTGCGACGTGTCTAAAGGTCCCTGTGAAATATTTGACAGAGAATCACTTCCAGGAATCGCATGTATTCTTCGAAGTGAACCAGTCGTTGGACCTCTGTACTTGAAAGCTTTTGTAGCCTTGATAAGTCACATACTGTAACTTATCAAGAATCACGTTTTTTCTGCTGCAGAAGATCATCAGTATTGACTGAACTCTTATCTTTCCCCTACAAACCTTTATAGTCTCACTCTGTCAGTTTATGTATAATGGATAGGTCAATTGATAGAGTTATGGAGTTATGCATGAATCATGTTTCTACTGGCATGTCTTCCAGCCAGAGGATGAATCCGACCTGCCTTGAATTTGTTGTGCTATGTTCTGGCATATTAGCTCAACTTAGCTGCTGATATTTTTTTTATTATTATTTCAAGCAAAAAGTTACTGTCAGGAGAAGGAATCTGAATTATTTAGGTTCATTTCACAAAATCATCCTATTTTTTTATACAATTTGCAAGTATAAGAAGAAGAGCCTTTGCTGTCAACCATCTGTTGCTCCAGTGGCTTGTCTCATCATCTTCTAGCCTCCTTTGCAGCAATTATTTAACCTTTTTTTGCATTTTGTTACCATTTAGCTACAAACTTCCATGTATTTTATTGAGATTTCATGTGATGTGCCAACACAAATCAAATCAAATCAAATCAAATCAAATATATTTATGTTAAGAACCGCTGTTGGCCAAAGTGCTGCACACAAAAACAAAATGACAAATAACAGTAATTCCAGCACAAAAGAAATTACAAACATAATATAGGAGAGAAAGAAAAACATAAAAATGTCCAACAAATGAACCTCTGAGCCTGCATTAAAAGTACAATTGTGTTTAAAAAAAACAGCCTGTCTTAATATGAAGGGACACAAAGTATTAGATTGTTGTGAAGTGAAAGAAGCTTTGTTCATATTAACAAAAGTATAAAAAGTCTGCAGGGCAGGATAACTTTTTTTTAACCATCTATCATTTCTATATATTTCACACGATATCCCAATAAAATACATTGAACTGTTCTGGTTGCAATATAACAACATGTGAAAACGTTACAACTCAGTGTAGATTTTTGCAAGACAGAAATCTTTTTTCCGCTCAGTCAACTTATGACGTAATATTGAATCATTGTTTTATTTTAACTTGACCTGACTTAAGAGTCCAACGCATAATAACTGTGACAGCAGAGTTTGGGATTATTCCCATAAACTGTTTAGTTATAAAGCCTGAAATTTATATGACTGTATTAGTTATTTCTGGGGTTGTAAAACTATGACGGAGCTTTTACGGCTCTGCATATTTAGCTTCTGCTAATTGATCTGTAAAACTAAAACCATGTCACTGACCCCTGACCCTCAGAGGCTTCACATCAGAATGAAATGAGCTGCTAGGGTGCAGAAAGAAGAGAATTTCTATGTATTTTTTTTTTTTTTTTTTTACCATGAAGGATGTGAAACAAAAACAGAAATTTGGTAATGAGCACAGAAATGCTCTGTCTATCATGTTCGATCTTATGTAACTTCTCAGTTCTGATTGTTATCTGTGGCTGTCAGTAGAAAACGACTTCCTGTGCGTTGTCGCAGCGACCAAACCTTTACCCTTTTGATAAAGGATTTCTCTGGGTTTTCTGAAACTCTGCAACCAATCTCATCCAACTTTGAAAATAAACCTGTTAGAGGTGATAAATTGACACAATTAATTTAGCATCGACACGGCAAAGAGGTGAAGGTTTTTCTGTTTCCAGGATTTATTTTTCCCCGGATGAATAAAATCTGCCAGTTTTTGATCTTTTTATACAATTTTAATCTTTCAGAACGAGGTGAGAAAGCCGCCACCAGCTATTCGTCATTGTGCAAGCTGTACTTTCCTGTGAATTGATTTTTAACTCCTGAATATTTTCATGATTTATTCCATTATAACCACAAAGCGCCGTGTTATTTATTGGGCCAAGTTGGGAAGGCAAATGTACAATCAGTAAACCTTCATGGATTTGCTGTTAGGTGACCTCAAAAGACAACTATCTGCCCTAGATCTTTTTTAGGTTTATCAGGATGGAGGAGGTCTGTGGTTAAGTGCAAAAACACGCCACACAGTTTGTTTGTTTTTTTTTAAATCAATTGAGTGCCTCTTTAATCAGGTTCTACTGTGTGTGATTGGATTCCAGTGAAATACTTTAAAAGTTTGTGGCTGGAAAGTGAGAAAAAGGACAAAGTTTAAGGAGTGCTAGTAATTTGGTAGTTTTGTTGATGGAAATCTTTCATAATGGTTTTCATCCACAGCCTTTTTTCCCCCCCATCATTCAAACAAATGCAAACAACTATGATTATAAATGTCTAAAGTTTACATCAATGAAAGTTTAAATATACATTTTTATATAAGTAAATCTGTGTATTAAAAGATCTAAGTTTACGTTCATCACATCTCTTGACCAACGTTTTGTGTGCAGATAAGACTAAAATGATTTATTGCTTCATAACACTTCCTGTAATTAAAACCACCTGATGGTAGTTTATACCACCATGAGTGAAAAGCTGAGGAGAAAAAGGAAAGAAGATGGGAGGAATGAAGAATGAGAAAATGTGACATTAATATGGTTACAGTTTTAATTTTAATGGGTGGCAGTAAGGAGGTCTTTGCTTCAGAATACCAATGGAAACGTAAAGCTGCTCACTCATTACAGAAAAAGTTTGATTGCTGCATAAATCTCTCCAGAGCATAAACCATTTTAGACATACCATCTTTTAATGAAATGTAAATAAAGCAAAATATTTTTTTCAATTTTGATTTTCCTTTTATATAGCTTTATTGTCTCCTGCAGCAAAAAATAATACAATTTCAATTATATAATTACCGTCAGAGGTATGAATAATTTTAGCTTAAATGTAGATGTAAAAAAAAAAAAGAAAAAACATTTTCCTTCAAGATTAATATATTAATGCCTTCATGACTTAAGGAAAGAAAAGAAAAACTACATTTTCAGTAAATCTGACAGAAGTCTGATTTGACATTAGAATAAAGGCGAAAAATACAACAAGATGATTAAATCATGACTAAAGCTAAATTATAATCAAAGGACTGACTAAAAATAAATAATTTGCTACTGAAAGTAACTTTGACATACCTTTAAGTACGTTTACATAGCGTTGTAACAACCCATTCCCCTTCCTTCCATTTTCTCCGACTTTCATGTAAAAATTTCTCTAATTTTAGTTTAAACCTTTGCGTTTCCACTTGTCGTAGCTAAATCGCTTGTCACAACAGTCGAAAGAAGAAGAAAATATGATCAGTTTTTATTTTCCCTGCAGGCATGGCTGGATGCGCTGGAGGAGCACTCTGCCTACAGCACACACTACTGCTCCCAGGAGCAGGGCAGCGAGGAGGAGGAGGAACAGGAAGGCCTGTCGTTAGGGGAACTGACGGACTCGCTACAGGTGGTTGTAAACAAAGACATACATAATGAGCGTGTTGGCACAATGGTCCGGAGCGCTTCCTGTGAACGGGGAGCGCCGCGCCGTGCCGCTCCATCCCGTCACGCGCCGCCTCCCTCGCTCATCTGCATCTTTCTCACGTCTCTCTGACTCACCAGGCGGCGGAGGTCAGCCAGAAGAAGCTGGAACAGGAGGTGGCGGCGTTCCTGTCCATGCTGAAAAATGACGGGCTGTCAGAACGTAAAACCTACTATTTCACCATCACTCCGGTTTTGTTTTGTCTTTTTTCCTTCCGACCCCTTCGCTGTGTTAGGTGACAATTAAATTAAATTAAAGAGAAAACCAAAGCAGTGAGAGAGAACCGCTTTACCATCATTTTACTTATCTCTGAAACTCTTCTAAAGCAATTATGTTTTCATTTATCTTTAGTAATAATACATTTTTTTAATGATTTATTGGCCCAGAGCCATAAGAAATGGGCTAAAAGAGCTGACTTCAAAAGCAGAAGGATATAATTTGCATCATCTCCAGTAAACCGTTCATTGATGGGCTGCGTTCATGTCCGTCGAAGCAACGCCGTGTTTTCTCTGTTCATTTCTTATCTTTTGTTCCTCAATTTTGCACCCATCCACGTGTAAGAAGAAAGAAAGTTAAACGGCTTTCAATAGTTTAAGAGCAGAAATGAAAGGCTCGTGATTAAAACTGAAAGCATCATCAAAAATATTATACGGCATGATTAAAAAAACGTTTGAATTACTGCTAATTAAGAATATTCCATCTGTCTTGGTTGTTGGGGATTTCAGCAATTTGCGTGCTTTTTAAAGTTCTTTTGAAAGTTTCCGAAAGAAACTTTAAGGCATTTTTATCTATTTATTTTTATCAATTTTTTTTTTTTTTTTAATCGTCTGGTTTTCTGTTTGATCCTGGCAGGATTTCCTTCGGCCGCGCTGCAAAAGATGCAGGAGATCTGCGACTTGTCCAGCAAGACGGCCTCCAGTCTCAGCGCCTGCCTCAGCCTCTTCTCCAGACAGGAGGGGGTGAGTGTCCAAGAATTTAGACAACTAAATCTCCTTCCGCTAAACTCTTTGAGGATTATCAAACAGTTGTTTAGCCAAATCAGTAGTGGATTTCCCAAGATACTGTGAAAAAATGTAGTTGCCCCCTTTTTTTTTTATTATTATTATTATTATTTTATTTTTTTTACGTTCCTTCTGTTTTGCCACACGTAAATGCAAAATTAATATTGCAAACTTTAATATTAGGCATAAATATATGTCTACAAAAAGACCGTCTTCGTTCTCATTTTATTTCTCAAAGGGGAGCTTATTTAGGATTTTTGGGGCCCGAGCCTGAACTGTGCAGGCAGAGGCCGGTAGAGTGGTTCCTTGTTTTTTTGTGCGAACCTTCTCTATAAACTCTCTGAACGCTGCAATCAGCAGGATTCTTCTAGTTTCTGACCCTTTGTTCTGCTTTGGTATTTTCCTTCCCATTAAAATGCAAAAACAAGATGCGCTTTGTGAGAACATCCTGTGGAAGTAGCTAGTCGGGAGTGATGTGATTATAAACCGAGGGACAAGTTTTTCCTCTAAAGATTCTGTAGGTTTTGATATATCATCTCCTACATGAATGTGGTTTACAACAAGCATTGCTGCCACTGCAGCTTTATTTGTTTTTTGAACAATAAGAACATTATGAAATTAGATTTAAAGCATAGCAATGATGATGATTATTCATTTAAATAGGTGAGTTTTGTGGTAGCCTTTTCATGCTGCGTGCAATAAGTTGGTTTTCATAGCTTCTGCACTTCCTGCTGCATTTTATACTAAGCTAAAGCGTTTTATTGAGAGCCTTCAGAGCACAGCACACTATCACAGTCTGCGTGTGTATTTCACTCCAGTATATTCCAAGTGAAATGATATAAAAGTGATATTTTTATATTGCCTTTTGGAAAATTGAATGGTAACAGTTGTGTTAGCTGTGACTGAACGGAAAAATCACCACGCCACGTTCGATTTGTTTAGAGATTTATTTGAAGAGATAAATTTACTCCTGACACAATGTGGAAACAGCGGATTATAACGCTGGGTTGATTGTGTCTTGCAAAAAGTCTTCAAACTTCATCACATCACAACCACAAAGAGATTTTTACCCAAAACAGAAATAGTTGATACATGTAAAATGGGAGGAAAGTAAATAACGCGTGGCTTTTGTAATTGTCTTAGAAATAACCTAACGGGGATTCAGTGTGTGGCATTAAATGTAAATTTCTTGTCTCTAAGCAGATAAGCAGTATTTCAAAAGATCTTGTGTTATAAGCAATAATTAATCTTATTAGCTATATTTAGCACACTGCATGCAGGAAGTCAATGTAGTTAGCATTTTAGCTCATTTTAGCTTATACACTAATTTCAACATACTGAATGAAGTAGGTCCATGTTACTCAACATGCTTGTGACTCTCCACATGCTATTGAGCACATCGTAGCTTACTTTAGCATTGATACAAACTTTTAGCATCAGAACGCTGGGTTCCTACCGACTGGCACACTTTGGCAGGCCTCGTTTAAATTTCTTCATAGATTTCCAAGTTGAATTTATGCTCTTCTTGACCTGACTGAATTTAATTTGGAGGTCTTGGAGTTCAAGAGGCCAAACGACACTCTTTTTATTTTTGTAAAAAGCTTTGAAAACCAGGTGTCATTTTTCCTACTACTAAAAAAGTGTGTACTGTCTTTGTGTTGGTTTATCAAGTGGAGTGTACAGAACTTGTCGTACTAATTAGGTGACCTCTTTAGACAATTAGCTGCTGTGGATTCTATGTTAAGGTAACAGACTAAAGTCAATTAAATTCACTTTTCACATTTTTATTTGTGGAAAAAAACATGTTATTCATTCCACTTCATAACTATGTTATATTTTCCTGTAGATCTGTTAAATAAATTAAGTTTAGTGGTTTCAAAGATCTGCTTGCATCTCTCACCTTCAAGAAATCTGCAGCCTGACTGATTTTGGAATAAGTTAAATGTTTTTACTTAAAGCTAGTGAAAACATAATTTCCCAGAAATGAAAACGGTGAACTTACCAGCTGAATCCCCGTTGGTGAGCAAAGCTGCTACATCCTCAGCCAATCACAAGACTTCAGCTTCTCGTGAGGCACAACGCGGTATTGTTTCTGTGCGTGTTCATGTCCGTTAGCAATATTCTTTGTTTTCATCATCAAGCCCGGTAATGAAGAGACTGCGCTGGCAAGACTAGATTCAGTTGCCGTTTGTGCAGAGAGATTATTTGCTAAGGACTGAAATAGGTTTGTTGGGGCTGAGGCAAAATGAATAGACAGAATAATTAAAAGAAAAAAAGACTGTCTACTCTCTCTTTATTACAGCTTAAGGTTTCATTAGTTCTGTAATGGTGGCTGTAATGGTTTAATTTGGGACTTTCTTTTTGCAGTTGCTGACAGTTTCTTATTCTGAACCAGATTTAAATCTGAACGTGATGCTAGAATGAGAATTAGTCACCGCTGGCACAGACCTGCTTATTAAAACCGGTGCGTTGCGTAGTCGTGCCGCCGGTTTTGATGGACTGCTGAGTAAAGGCACTCTTGAACTGCTGGGTATGTAAATCCACGCGAGCTCGCCTTTACATGACAATGCACAGATTCAGTTCCGTTTTGCATAATTCTTTTTTTTTTTTTTTTTTTTTTTTTTAAGGGAAAACTGACAAAGGCACGAACAAAGTGACAGAATAAATTATGAGTAACAGTAGAAGTGAGGCAGGAAACAAATAAATAACCATCAGTGGTTGTGTGAGTGAAGGGTTTTACTCTTTCTCATTCAACAGAGACAGAATTCCCGAGAGATCTTTAGTGTAGACGGCGCTGCTGCTTCAGAAATTGGGCGGCTGCAGAGTGCAGTGTTTACGCCTAAACCAGGCCTTGATCGCTCAGCTGTGCCATCTTTTGAGCTGCGGCCTCCAGCTGCAGAGCGCTCAATGACAGGCTCAGACAATCCTAGAGCTCGCCGTTCAATAGACCTGCACTGAATGGCCCAGTTTGCACATGACATGTTAGAAGTGTGAATGGCCCGGCAAGGCTCACACACAGTGGAAAAGCTGAATCACTTCCAGCTCCTGCAGTCCTGCAAAAGCAGCGCCACCTCTGGAGAGGTCGACTGCCAGAATTTCCCTGAACTTGAAGCTCGGGTCATTATACCCCATTGCAGCTTGTTTTCTTTTGTTGTATGTAGTCAGATATTTTTGTTGTCTCTCTGACCGCGGAGTCAGTGATCTTCAACTGGATTAATAAAATGGCAGCCCATCATTGGCAGCAGTAGAAACTGATTTCCGTACAGGTGCAGCTGAAATTTAATCCCTTCTTTTTGTCAACACGTATCGCACCGTACTTGTCTAATAATCCAACGGCCCTAAATATAAGCCAGTGCAGCAAATTGCTTTCACAGGTCACTACATTTGCAAAGTTTATGTCATCTAAGCTTTTTGCATGTTTTTGTACTTCCATTCAGGCGCCTACTGCCTCTAAAGCCACCCAGCTTTTTTCTGGCAGTAAGTTTTTGTTTTCTGGTGTGTGGAAAATGAGCTGTTTCAAAAACTTCCCAATTGTTAAACCACAATCGACGGACACTGCATCGTTACCTAGCAACCCCAGCAAATCCCAGCCCATCACCCAATAACTCACACCGAGCTCCAGCACATTTGATCAGCTGGTTTTACCGCTGCATGGGCTGTACAATGGCTGCTGGAAAAGACAAGTGTTTTGTTGTTGACTGACCATCCAAAAACCAATCGCTGCATTCCTGTTGATTGTGCAGGAGGTTCTACTTCTGCTTTTCCAAGATGTACAGTTGTATAATTGTTAAAATGTTAATGTTAAAACGGTCCAGTCAAAGTTCAAATCCAATTGTGAGCCTTACATCACCTAAAAATTGCTGTTCTCATTCACTCTCCATGCAATTTGAAGTTTGAGCTACTCTCCATAGAATGGACAAAACCTCCAATGCAACAGACTTGCATCTTTAATTGCAATGCACAAATGATTCTACAAAGTCATATTTTTCAAGGTTTTATGTGTTTGAAAATTATGCACTGTTTTCCCTCCACTTCTCTCACTTCATCGCCACTCTCCGTTGGCCTGTCGCAAACAATCCGATGGAAATACGCTGACGTTTTGTAGTTGTGCGTTGACAGAATTCTGCATTTTGTGTTAAGGTAGGGTTTTAGCTAATGGTTTATTCAGCATCCAGCAGCTGTCATTTGATCGGTCTCGCCTGCACAGGAATCGTGTTCTCCGGCAGGCCATTTGAGACGGCGACATCAAGGCAGCCGTCCTCTGTTACAGAGAAGCGTGGCTCGTCCCTCTCAGCTTTCTGCGGCTCTGATAAAAGAGGGGAGGATCAATCAGTTGACATGCTGATTATTGCGAGACCAACTGCCATCGCAGCCTGTCTGATGGCCATGATTGTTTGCCTTCTGTTTTCCTTGAGAATTGACTTTTGGTCGCCATGAGAGCAGCAGACTGTCAATCAGAAGTTACTAAAAGTGCAAAACACAATCCCCTCTCCATTTTCTTTTTTTTTTTTTTTTTTTGTCTTTCAGTCAGTGATTAATCTGTCCTTTTGTCTGCGTGTGTGTGTGTTTTGGCTGTGGGTGGGGGTGTGTGTGTGTGTGTGTGTGGGTGTGCGTGGGCGTGTGCGTGTGTGTGTGTGTGCGTGGGCGTGTGTGTGTGTGTGTGTGCGCGTGCGTGCGTGCGTGTGTGTGTGTGTGTGTGTGTGTGTGTGTGGCGAGCTCAGGTGCGCAGTGTGAAATTGGAGCAGGAGGTGGAGAAGAACAAGATCCTCTCCGAGGCGCTGCAGACGCTCGCCACGGAGCATCACGAACTTGAGCAATCCGTCGTCAAGGGATCGTCACCGCGCAGCGCCCTCAGCGAGGATGAGTTCCACGACGCCGTGTCTGGTGAGTTGACAAGTTATCGAATGCTCTCGGGACTTGGAGGGGGATTCTGTGACAGGCCGCCGTTCCTGTTCATGCTCGCTGCACTCTCGTTCACCTGCGGGACAACGGGATACTTTTTTTTTCGTTGTTGTTCTTGCTGCTGGTGAATTCCTTCGGTATGTGCGAGTCTCAAGTTTGCCGGGTTTTTAGTTAAAATGACATGTCTGACTGATGTCTGATGACTCTTGGTGAACTTGTAGTCGTCATTAAAGCATTTTATCTTATTCTGTGTAGTTATGATACCTACTATACTCACAGCTGAGTGGTCAGTAGTGGAAATTTTCATTTATTACAGGAATTTGTGGTATATTCTAACAATGGGAGAAAATTAAGTTAATCTTGCTTTCTTGATTTAGGCTTTTCCATGATTAGGTCTAGTATTACAACAACAGAAATTGCATGATTGTTATTATTCAGTAAACTATTCCTGCTGTGCACGTATGAAAAAGCAGGATGAAATTAAAATATTCCCCCGTTTATGATGCTGATTTTTGGTTTGCACCATTACTGATGTTTTTATCATGTTCATTATAATCACTCCAGCCTGTTTCTGACCTTCAGGTTTTGATTTTTGAATTCTGATTTTGATTTTAAAGCCAAGCACAAAGTACAGCTCAGGCGCAGGTCCTTTTAACTTTTAGGTCAAACAAACACGGAGTCCTGTAAATTAAACAGGTTCGTCACAATTCTGGACATTACGTGTTTACCAGCATGATCTTCTTTCCTTTTCGTTTTTTTGTTTTTTAAACAAACACGAGATTATCTGAAAACATTGTTGGCCAATCCAACATGAGACGAGTCAAAATATATATATTTTTTATCTCGTCTGTCATGAGCGGTCTTTAATTCTTTCTAGCAGGATCAGAGGCGACGTCACACAGTGTGCATGAGAGAGAGGTTTTGTGATGCAGGCTACTGCTAATTTAAAGCAAACTGATTCTGAATTTGATGTTAAATTTGCATGTTATTTTGGTGATATGTGTCCATCATTCCTGAAACGATCATGTCTGCGTGATGTCCTAACATTCACCTGGAGATTTCCAAAAGACTTCCAACAATTCAAAATCCAGCGTTTTCTCTGGCCGATGTGGGCTGACAGCTCAGAAAGATGAAACGTTTCAGCGACTTTGCTGTTCTCAGCCTTACTGTTCTCTGATTGAAGTCTTGCTCTCTCATAGGCTAAATGGAGAAGAGTTGAGTTGTAAGCCACTCCTCTTTACTCTGAATCTGAAAAAAAGCACGAAACCTGTGATCTCAGCAGATTGGTGTTTATCACATGAACAGACAAAGGGATCAATAATGCTAAATTTATGGCTTTGTGTTTGTGACGCTGTAGTTTAGTCCTTATTATTTCCGGCCAAATTTAGATCATGAATGTGGTCAAAAAGACTAGTTATGGCGAAATATTGCTAAAGCTCCTCATTAAACGGTTAAAATATATACAAATAGTTAAGTAGTCAATGTTATTTGGCAGAATGCAGATTAAAAACTGCTTTGCTTTGATTTGATTGATAAAATGATTACTGGACACAGCCGCTTTCTTGAAGGCTCTGTTATCTCTCTGGAGTCTAGAGGGCCTCAAGAAAAGGTTCAGCGGGCCAGATTTGGCCCACGGGCCTTGAGTTTGTGAGCAACCGATGGGAGTTCGTGCACGAATTGCCCAAATTCATGCACAGTAACTTTACTGTTTTGAGTAAAGTTACTCTTACTAGAAACAGTAATGTTTTATTAGCTACCCTTTATGTAACTGGACACAATAGAAAACTCATTTTGGTGGAGCTGACAGATCTTTTTTTCTTTTTTTTTGGAGTACTTTTGTCTAGGCAAGGGGACGTGATATGGTTTAAATAATCAGCAACTGAATAACTAATGAAAGACATAAGGAATTACCTTGTTATTGTCTGTAAATTTGCCATGAATACTCTCTTTTAAAAAAACGAGCAAAGTGTTGCAGTCATTGCCTGCGACATGAAAACAGTTCCTAAAAGTTTTCCCATTTATAAGCCCCTGTGTTTGCTCTTACTTGTCAATCAGATTTAAAGAAGCCCCACCCCTCCCCCGTCTAATAATTAAAGTAAGCTTTATACTCTTCAGCAGCAAGTGTTATCAGCCTTTGTGCATCCTCTGAGCACTCATCACCATGTCTCCTCGTCTCTATCAGAGTCAGGCTCTGAGCTCTCCCTGAGCGGCTTTGAGACGGTGGCCAGCAATTCCTTTGAAGAGGACGAGGAGGAGGACGAAGGCTCTGTCATGCTAAGCAGCCCGTGCAGCAGCATGTTGCAGGAGGATCACCATGGAGACAGAGACGAGGCTCAGTCCAACGGGATAACAAAGCACAGGTCAGAAGTGCAATATGCCCCCACGGTTTCCCAAATTGGCCACACTCCTCCTGCGCCTTTCATCTCTGGCTTAAAGATGAACAAACTCAGCAAAGGGGCCATTTTCCTCTTACAAGTCTCTTATTGTTGCAGATACTCTTACCTGCTCTGAGAGGTTGGCTGCTGGTTCTTTCCCCCCTGGGTCTTTTTTTTCCCCTCCCCTCTTCTTTATCCTCCCTCAGGTCTTTCCACTTCGTATTGTGAATAATTTAGAGCGAGATTCTGTCTGGTAAAGCCACGGGAAAGGGTTGTATTGAGCGGGCCCGGATCCGTGTCACTTTGTTAAATATTGATAAGGTCGCAGTGTAATGCAACAATCAGTCACGTGATTCGGGCGTCCTTTAAATCGCCGCCATTAATTTTTTGTCTTCATTTCACCTTCTAGCCGACGAAACCCGAACGATTCCAAGGCGTCTGGTTGATCATTTTTGTCTCTTGTCTGGAGTTTTTCTTAGCTGCACACTTTTATAGCACCTACTTTCCTTCACTTTGAATTCATCGACTTGAATTGACACCTGCAACTGTTATTCGTCTCGATACCTCGGCTCTCTTAAAACCATGCCAGCTTACACATGAATTATGGAGGACATGTAATTATGCATGCACATTTTTTCAGGGCGAGCTTACCTGCACCGATGTTCTCGAGAAATGACTTCAGCATCTGGAGCATTCTGAGGAACTGCATTGGAATGGTGAGCACGACGTTCAGATGTTGGTTCGATTGACGCCGGGCATACAGGTGGGCAGCGACACTGCTGCTCGGGTGCAAATTTTAAGTTTTTGTTTTATTTGATTTTCATTTTGTCGGTATAAATGGACCAACAGGATTAAGATTGTCATTTGAAAGATTTCCATATTGTGCATTGAAATGCAATACTGTGACTCTGTTACTTTGCATAGAAAAGAAGAAAATAGAAAAGAATACTTTCTTTTATGTTTTCTCCACTGCAAAACATAAAATCACAAAGAGGCTATGAAATACAGAAATATATAAATGAGAATCTATTTACACTAAATGAAAGACGACATAAACATATTTTGACAACTGCCTCTTGTAAAGTTTCTGCAAAAAAAATACAAATAAATAAATAAGAGAGCAGTCATACGACTGTATTTATACCTGTTTAGTCGTGTTTGTATTGTCTTTGTATCTTTTACCTGAAGGCAGAAGCTGAAACAGATCATGTGATTTATCATTTTCTATTTTTTTTCTATTAAGTAGCTATGTAGTGCGTATTGTGACAAAGAATGCTGTGTTTTCTGTGTGCTGCGACGCACTAAGCTTCTTTCGGTGTGGGGCTTTTTTTCCAACATACTTAATGATGGCCTGACCATCTTGGGATGAAGCTCATTCTTTTGTGAGGACTTTAATGTCCTTGGGGGCTCCCAAGTGGTCGGACAGTTATTATCTTATTTAAAAAGTAGGCCAGGCTGACCTGCCGTTGCACCCGCTAGAAGAAACTCTGGGGGCCATAGAGAGAACCAGGAAGTATAAATCTAACACTTGTGTAAATTTAACAAAAGAGGATAAAAGACAGCATCTTTTATCCGCTTTTGCAAAAGGTGACGCGTTATTTATGTTGCTATAGCAACATATCTTCATAACCAATTGAAACAAAAAGCAGAACCTCAACAGCGTGTCGGGTGTTTAAGAGGCACCTCTTGTTGTTAAGTTGCAGAGGTTTTTAGAAACATTTCCATAAAACAAAACTTTTTTTTCATTTTTCATTTTTATCTATAAATTATTTTATTTGTATGTAAATCTTAGTGAAATAAATGAATTTGAACCTCAATGACTGTAGCATAAATAAAATGATAAGCTGATTTTCCAGGTTGCCCCAATTATAAAATGTTTTTTTTTTTAAAAAAAAAGAAAAAAAGGTCAGCCTCAAAAATTTAAAATGGAGAAGTTTGGGGGGGGAAGTAAAGGAAGGAATTCCCCACATCTGAGGTTCAAAGTGAGCTTTAGTTGGTTTATCTCTTCAACCCTCGCTGCTTTCAGTTGCAGCGCCAGCCTCCCTTTAATGATGAGCGCAACCTTCTCACATCGCATTACATGGTGCGGGCATGTAATCGGTTCAAATTAAATGTCAGCGCTGCGATCTGGAACAGGTTCATAACTCCGCTTGTGTGAAAATGCTTAAACATCTAAAAGCCGCTTCATTCGGGGAGAAATGGAAAAAAAGAAAAAAACACAATTTCTCTTTTTCATGCTTAATCGGATCTGCTGACAGATCTTTTGCTAAATCTGTTTAAACACCACTTATCTACAAGAAGAACAATTTCTCCTACGAATATGAGTCCAAAAATCATAATGTTGGGAGCTGACCTTCCAGTTTCACGTTTTCGATGATAACAAATGAGCTCTTTACATGCAACCGCATAACATAAGCGACTAAAACAGTTGGGGTCAGAAAAAAGAAACCAGTTTGCTACTTACTCATTCGCAAGGGCTAACATTGAGTGGTTAGCATCAAGCTAGTGAATATGACTTTCAGCCAGCAAAGAGCCAAATATTACTTTCTGTGGAGTTGTGGAAAGGAACAGGAAAAGTTGGAGCCTAAGCTTCACACAGAAGGACAGAAAAAGTTATTCTCTCTCCCAGGACTGTAGGACCTTAATGGCATCATTCTGTACAAGGGCTTGTACCTTGTTCTTGATGCGTATTCTGACTGAAAAACTTTTTTCTCCTGTGATTTCTGAGGAATCTGAAGTGCATATGCAGCAGTGGGAAAGACCTATGAATATTGCCTTGGGAGATCTGGGCTTTAGTTCTTGTGAAATATAAAATGGCCTTGCCAGCAAGAACTTTGTTTTGGATTTTTTTTTTTTTTTTTTAGCCTCAAGTAAAGAAACATATTTCTCTCTTCTTGCCGTGTGCATGTGCGCGCGGGTCTTTAAAGTTGCCACTTGTGCGATGTTCATGATGTAAAAACATCAAACGCACGCCAACAACTCTGACGCTGCCTCAACACTTTGAAAATATGTTATTATGCTAAGTGTTAGTGCCTTAATCTTAGCCTATTAGTTAGCGTTAGTTAAAGCTTTTTCTTTTTAAGTTTACACAGTAAAAACACCAGACAAAACAAACTAAATGTACTGCTACCTAATAGATTGTGATGTAATAAATTACAAATATGTAAAGTGGGGAATACAACAAGTAAACACATTCAATTTTTTTAGTTTGTCTTTAAAGTTTTTTACACATCTAAGTTAGCTATCTAAAAAACACACTAGACATTTTTCAAAACATTTCAGCCTTCATCCAGACAATGTCACTATTTGTAAATGTAACCAGGAGCTATGACACTTCACACACAAAGAAGAAAATTACATGATCTCATGCAGTTGCAAGAGTTGTTGTTTTCACCAGGGGAGGTCAGCTCCAGCTGCTTGTGGTGGCAGTTTATCGCTAAAGCTACAAGGAGACGTCTTCGAGATAAAAGATATTGCCAGAAAAATATACAGGAGACAAAGGGCATCTGACTAATCATGTCTATCAACAAGAAATAAAAGTGGCCTTAGTATGAATCCCTGAAGGATTCCGCATCTTGTAGCCGTTTTCCACTGGTATCCGCCGGACAATTTGGCTGTGATCTAGCTTCTCGAGAATATTTTTTTAAAAGCGTCGAAGGGCAAAGGTATGACGCTCCTATGGCAAAATTTACAACCTCCAGATTTACAAAATGGGATTTCCTGGAGCAGTTTTAAGGATCATCAGACTCTTGGGTCTTCGAAAATCTAAAAATCATCAAAGTACCAAATTTTCTATTTAAACTTAACCAGTACTATTTATTTTACCACATTGACCAGCAAGAAAAACTTTAAATTATGAATGAAATCATTAATATCTCTCATCGAGTTGAGGTAAAAATTGAGGTAAAATATGATTAGTTTGTCATAATTAGAGAAGTGGCCATAAAATGTGGGAATCTACCTTATTGGCATGGCAACAGATTCCTGTTTATTAGCATTTTTAATTATGTTTATAGCTGTAATTCCAGATTACATTCAATTGTCTAAGCTCAGGCATGGTACATTAAAAAAAATCCCATAATTCCTGTTAATCTCTTGCTTCAAGGTTGGGCTTTCTGAAAGCCTTGTCATTGTTTCCCACTATGTGACATTGTTGTTGAACTTTCTTCATCCGTAACAGCAGGTTTATTACTGCCACGTTTGATGAAATACGTCTCAAGTCTTTAGAAAACGCAGCATGAATAATTCATTCCCCGAGGATCGGCACGTGAAGGTCCTCCTTGTGATGACACCTCGTCTCTCCGCCCCGTCTCTTTCAGGAGCTTTCCAAGATCACAATGCCGGTCATTTTCAACGAGCCGCTCAGCTTCCTGCAGCGTCTCACGGAGTACATGGAGCACACGTACCTCATCCATCAGGCCAATTCGTCTTCCGAATCTATCGAGAGGATGAAGGTGGAGCAATTTTCTTTAACATCCTCGAGTTGGAGTGAGCAAACTGCTTTCCGCTCCGTCATTATGTTCCCTTTAGACGAGCCAAAAGTTTTATTACGTTGGAGGTTAATGTGTTTGATCTGGCGTGTTTTGTGCGTCTGTCCGCCGCAGTGCGTGGCGGCGTTCGCCGTGTCCGCTGTGGCCTCGCAGTGGGAGCGGACAGGTAAACCCTTCAACCCCCTGCTGGGAGAAACCTACGAGCTGGTGAGGTGGGTGGAGCAGCAGGGCGGTGTTTGAATATCAAAAGGTTTCCACAAACGTTTCTGTTTTCATGTTCCAAAAGCTAACGTCATAATTACAGTTCTGCTATTTGTGGGATTTGAATGATGCGTTTGGACCATTTTTGAATTCAATTCCATTCATTTAAAAACGTTTAAGCAATTTATGTACATTTTTTTTCTAACCCACAGAAGTTCAAACTTATACATTTTGAGTATTTGGAAGTCCAATTGAAGAAAATCCAGATGTTTTTATTTGCCATCAACGATGTTTTTATTTGCCATCAACGAGCTTCTATCAAACATCCAGCTACAAATTCAACAACTCCAGAAACGATTGTTCATTAACGTTTATCGATTTCAAAACCCAGTGATGCTTTTTTTTACATATATTCAGGGCCGAATCCTTTTCATTCACTGATTCTGGTGCATCTTACAAAACAAATGAATGAATTAAAGATAATGAGGAAGGCTACATCCCAAATCTAGTGATTTAAATAAATAAATATTTGCCTATTCTTCTATTTTTTTTACTTGTAAAAAAATTATTTGAATCTTGTATAATTCTCTTTCTTCTTCACAGTTGTGTACCACTTTGTGTTGGTCATTACACTTTAAATTGTAATGCAACATGTTTATGTTTATGGCTATAATGTGACAAATATGGAAAAGTTCGCAAGAATCGATACTTTTGCAAGCCGCAGCAAGTTTTCCAGACAAGCAGTGATCCCAAACGCATCAAATCTGGTTTGTAATTCATTAAAAGGTTTGTGAAAACCTTTTAATGAAGTGTCTGGAATGGCCGCTGAAGATCTGGTAACTGTGCCTCAAAAAGGTGGTCTAACGTGAGGAAAGCAACACGTTTAACTCGTCTATAAATCAAAGTTTTTCCATCTTTTACCCAGAATCGTAATAAGATGCGGATGGATAAATTTCAGCCTGTAGGTATAATTTTGAACTTACATGGATTAGAAAAAAAACAGAAATGAAAGACATTAATATCGATGATGAATCCATTGTCTGGCTTCTCATTACTTATGTGGTTTTGAGCGACGTGCAGCTCGACCTTTGTGACCTTTTCGTATCGCACGTTCCCCAGAGACGACCTGGGCTTCAGGCTCATATCGGAGCAGGTGAGCCACCACCCTCCCGTCAGCGCCTTCCACGCCGAAGGTTTGAAGCAGGACTTTGTGTTTCATGGATCCATCTACCCCAAGCTGAAGTTCTGGGGCAAGAGTGTGGAGGCCGAGCCAAAAGGCATCATCACGCTGGAGCTGCCGAAGTAGGAACAAAACCAAACCTGTGCAGCCATGTTTGGGGTTTTTTAAGTTTGAGACATTTTGTTTTTTTTCTTCTTTCAGGCACAATGAAGCCTACACATGGACAAACCCGACCTGTTGTGTTCACAACATCATCGTGGGCCAGCTGTGGATTGAGCAGTACGGGAACGTGGAGGTGATCAACCACAGGTCAGATTTAGATCCATTACGAAAATGTGTTAAATGTTATAAAATGCTCCCCGTGTTTTATTACTATGCCCTGATCAGCAGTATTATAATGACTACAAAATCCTGTTGCGTCATCTTATTTCCTCTTGGCATTTCCACGGAGTTTGCTTTGACTCTTGCTTGTAAGTGGAGGCCTTTCTTTTGAAAAGCTGCTGCAGGAATACAGGCGTGTTCAGTGACACACCTTGGAAAAGCGTCTGAGGAGTTTATCCTGCTTCCAAACTCCATCAAATGTCCATCTGACGGGGCCTGATACGAGGAGACGACCCCCCTGCTGGCTCCTCCCCCTTGTTGGAGCTGGCTTTTGGGAACAAAAGAGACACCGACTCAATATTAGTCATTATGGCTGATTGGTGGATATGTATTTGCAGCACCACGACTACAAGAAAAACAGCTTCTTTCCCTTAAGAACTAAATTGTTTCTTATTGTGCTACATCACTTTGAAACTTAAATCCCAAACAACAAAGCGAGGAGGTGCGCTGTATACATCACCACACACACACACACAGGGTTTCCAACAATAAAGATGAGGCACAGTGAGTCTTTTTCAAAGGAAGTCGCACAATGACTTTGTCTTTTCAGGTTTAAATCCCTAATTGGTTTTTGAAGTTTAAAGTAGTTTCCAGATTCTGCTGGGAGTTTTGCATGAAACAGTTTGTGAAGCGGTTGTCAGCCAGCTTTTTTTTTGTTTTCTTTTTTGCTACATTAGTGCACAACTAATGTCATTAAAAGGCGATTCACAATACGAGCGGCTCCAAATCGTACCGCATTCACACAGAATCCAATTTGATAGATTTGCTTTATTCCAGTGCAGTCCGATTACTTATTAATTAAAAAGATTAAAAAAAACCCCGTTCTCCTCAGATTATAGAGCAAAACGGTCAAAATCAGCTGATTTCTGCAGGAACGAAAAAATGTTGAGCAGGAAGCTGCCAAAGAGAAAAAACACCAGAAGAGCTTTATATTTAAGACAAATGCAAAGAGAGCTCATATACTGTAGAAAGGATCGGCAACATTTCTGTCATTCGGTTGACTCGATTTGACTGTGATAAAAATGTCTTGTGTGATTCAGCAGTGAATGGAAATAATTGTGAAGCATTGCTATTGTAATTGTTAATGAGTGTGACACTTTATTCCTTTGTTTTCTCCCTAGGACTGGTGAAAAGTGCTGTCTCAATTTCAAACCGTGTGGACTTTTTGGGAAGGAGCTGCACAAAGTTGAAGGTTACATTCTTGATAAAAGGTACAGCGAGCACGGCATTCAGAGGAAGTTTTAAAAGGGCTTCCTTAAAGCTGTGGGGTGTAATTTCTCTAAAAATATATTTTTTTTTCACATATTTGTTAAAACTGTCACCATGTTGTGACAGGTTAACATGAGACAGACAGTCTACGAAAATGTTTTGCTCCTCTGTCTCTTCCCTATCTGAAGAAATGCCCCGCTTCCGCTCAGAAACAACCAATCAGAGCCAGGAGGAGGGTCTTGCTGCTGTCAATCATGCTCGTACATGCGCTGCGGCAGTGCTAATGGTGAAGAAACAAAATAACGTTACAGGAACACTACTGATCCACTGTCATCGGTATCGGAGCTAACTAGCATGGCAGGGTGATTCACAGCACTGAGGCCCTCCTCCTGGCTCTGATTGGTCGTTTCCGATGAAGAGGTTTATTTCTGCAGTGGCAGTAGAGACACTAGAAGAAGGCAGAGGAGCTTGATTTTATTTTAAAAATTTTTCCCCACAGATTATCTGCCTCATGTTGTTCTGTTACAACATTGTGACAGTTTCAACAAATGTAAAAAAAAAAACACATTTGCTTATCAAAATTATTTACTGCAGCTTTAAACATTATTTTAGTTTAAAGTTACTCTGTTATTCCTTCAAAACACAATTCAACATGTAAGTCAGAACATACTCTAAATGCTCAGAATACTCACAGCTGGAGCACTCTGACCTGTAACGATTTTAGTCATTTTGAAAAAATAAAAAAAATTCACTTAACAGATGTGGCAGAAAATCAATACAAAACTTTTAGCTGAAATTTCCTGGAAACTCTCGACTCACGAAAGCATTGGATTTTCGAGGTTTTTCATCCTTTGCCGCTCGAAACCGACTGAAGTCGCTGGTGGTGCGCTTGTGCCTGAGGACGGTGTGCATGTCTGCCTGTGTCTCTGTGTGGTTCACAGCAAAAAGAAGCTGTGCGCGCTGTACGGGAAGTGGACCGAGTGCCTCTACGTCGTCGACCCGGCCGCCTTTGAAGCTCACAAGAAAAACGACAAGAAAGGAGCCGAGGAGAAGAAAGCCGGCAAAGCGGTATGAATTACTCAGCGGGGGGTCGGCAACAACATGGACTTAATTGCAAAGTTAAAAGAAAGAAAAAGTGAAGCTGTTGCTTTTTTCCTGCCGGGGCGGGGGGAGGAAAATGAGTCATTGTTGGAGTTTCGGCTGAGATGAGAACAGTCGATGTGGGCGACTCTGCTCATAGCTTAGTGCGTAACTCGTCTGCAGATCTAAAGCGCTAAGTGAGCAAGGCGTTTCAGGACGCGGTCGAGAAAAAGCTGTCTGAACTCTTTTCATTGGTGGTCACTTCAAACACTCAAATATACACTGCTGAAATATTCACTGCTTTGATGGTAGAACTTTAGAGAGATATAGGCGACTGCATGGACTGGCTTGAACTCCTGAACCTTTCATATTTCATTACATCACAACCAGAAACTTCAATGTATTTAAGTTAGTTTTTTTTCTAATGAGATAGATCAGCACAACTTAATTGTGAAGTTGAAGAAAAGTGATGAATAGCTTCCAACATATTTAAAGTATTTTTTTTTAAAGTCCGGTTCGTTTGGGGCGGTGTGAACGCTCAATCGAATTCTGATGTGGAACGAAAAGGTCAGCTTAAGTACCTGGGTCTCGGTTTGGTTGAAGTGAACGCTGGTCCAGTTCGGATGTATGAGCTGACCAGGGAAGCGGACCTTAGAGCAGGGAATTCTGGGTAAACAGAACGAAAACAAATGCGCGAGAAACAACTCGTGGTGTTTTGTCAGAGACCAAAGAGAAATCCTACAACCGCTAAGATTTGACACCTCTCCATTTTTCCTTGCATTTTCTGAAGTAGAGAGTTGCGCTCGTGTTTTCCTCAGAGGTTTTTGTGTCGTTTCCTTCAGCAGCTCTTGGTGCAGCGCCACCACAGGAGAGGAGGGGAGGTTTTGTCAAATAGTTTGGCTCGTTTGACAGAATGCGGCGTGAAAGTGAACCGCATCAGCTGAAAATGGAACAAACGTAGCAACTTTTCATCCCAATCTACGGAAGAGGACCAGAGCCGCTGAGAAAATAAAAGACTTTTTTTCTCAGAAGATTAAAGACAGCAATTGTAAACATGCAGCTAGACCTAGAATAGTTTAGATCAACGCATATTTATCTCTTATCTTTTAAAAAGATTTGTGTTCGCACTACTTTGGTGTTGTTCTCTCACTGAAGTGCATTGCAGCTCACCTCCATGTCACGCTGAGACCCGCTGTGTGTTTCTGTTCTACCAGGGTAGCGGCGGGGATCAGGAGGGCGTTCCCTCCCCTGCTGCTTCAGACACTGTGGAGGTGATTCCTGGCAGCCAGCTGCTGTGGAGGATTGCCCCCAGACCAGCAAACTCCACCCAGGTCTCACCGATTCCTACTTAACCCACCATCTATCACTCTTCAAAGAAAGACGATGCTTAAACATGAAATTATGATTTTCCATTCTAAACCAGATGTACAGCTTCACGTCCTTCGCAATGCAGCTGAACGAGCTGCATAAGGACATGGAGGGGGTCATCCCGCAGACCGACTGCCGGCTCAGACCAGACATAAGGGCCATGGAGAACGGCGACATCGGTAACGCCTTTTTGTTTTGCTCTATTTTTGTTTGTTTTTTTAAACGAAAATAAACTTTTAGCTGAATACTCTTCGTCGCAACCTAAGAAGTCGACTTCCACGTCTCAAACAGACCTGGCGAGCGAGGAAAAGAAGAGGCTGGAGGAGAAGCAGAGAGCCGCCCGTAAAAACCGCACCAAATCTGACGAGGAGTGGAAGACCAGGTCAGGGATGTTCTCTCTTTATTTATTTTGTCATTAAATCTCTCACCAGGCTGCTGACCCACAAAGGAACCAGATGATTTTAAACGCACATCAACATCATCTCATCTTTTTTTTTCTCCCCTCTCAACCAGAAACGTCTTTGTGTTGTGTTGCTCTGAATTGTTCCAGATTAACTCTGTTTTTTTTTTTATTTGTTTTTTTTTATCTCCGTTTTTCACATTTCGTCGGCTGCATCGCGGCTTTGATGCCAAGGAGTCCTCCCCTCGGCCCGAGGTTAGAGCGGCTCGCCGTTTGACTGACGCGTTCTGTGTGCTCACGTGACCCTCTGTGTTTTCCAAAAAAAAATAAAAAATCATCCTAATCTCTCAGCGAATGTTATCTGAACGACAGAGAGGCTCGCAGTGTGAAGATGTTTAATCCCCTCCTCTTCTTCCCTTTGCTAAAGCTTCACTCACTGCCACTGGTAGCAGTTAGTCAAACTCCCTTATTTAAAAAAAAAAATCCAACTAGAGTTAATGTTAGCTGAAAGCAAACAGCCTGATCTCCTCACATCTAAATAATGATCCGGTCCACGAAGATAAAGCATGTCCGCTCTTCGTTCCTCTCCCTGCTGCGCTTCTTCAACGCCTTCTCTCTCTCCTCAGGTGGTTTCAGCAGGGGCCGAACCCCCACACCCGCTCCCAGGACTGGCTGTTCTCCGGCGGATACTGGGACAGGAGCTACAGCCAGCTCCCGGATATATATTAATCCATTTTGTGCAAAAAATAGAAAGAAACCACACCTGTTCGTTAAATATCACCAATAACCGTTTAATTCTCTTTCATTTCTTCATTTTTTAAATTAATAACTACACTAATTATAGACACTTTGGCAAGTTTGCACCTGAACATTGTGGCCTTACTCTAAGTTACTATAGGAGGGAAAAAAGTCACTAATTAAATGTAGTTTGATGATGCTCTGAGATGCATTATTTGTATTTTCACTTTTTTTTTTCTAGACTTTTAGCACAGTGGGCTGGGAGTATATAGGCCTTTTTTTTTTTTTTTTTATCATTTATCTTCTTTTAAATGTTCATAGTTGTAAATCTGTGTATATACTCTCCACATCTCCGGCCATCATAGACCTCGGCGTTATATTCTCCGTCACTCTGGACCTTCATCTGTTTTGCCTTGTACAGTTACAGGATTCTTTTAAACCCTTCTCACATTTGATGCTGTGTATTTCCTCTCTCATTAACTCCCACTTTAACCGTAAACATAGCCGAATTTAAAATAACAAAACAAAAACAAATCATCCTGTCTCTGTGCTCTTGTTTTTATTGAAGCGTGTGTAAAAAATTGAGCGCTGTAAAGAGCTGAAGTTGGATCAGATTTCTGCTGTAAATGTTTTTGAAAAAATGCTGACCGTTGTACAAACTGAGCGATTTTTGCTGGAAATCATTTGTACAAAATGGGGAAAAACTGTGATTCGAGTCCTCATAAAACTTTAATTTCACCATTTCAAGTTTTTCTTTCCTCCCTGCTCTCATATTGAGCTTTGAAATGGTAAATTTCTTACCCAAATAAAACATTTCAGTCCATTCCTGTGTGTTTTCACTGTTGCCGTTAATAACTTGACATCAAGCAAGGTTGATGTCAAAAGTACGAAACACCGCCACCTGCAGGTGGGGGTTAACAGCCACATAAAACTCGGATGTTTTGACCAATTTTGGGAGTTTGTTTGCAATAAACTCCCGTGAACCACGTAAACAACACCGTATAACTCCACTTAAATCAAACTTCTGTGAAATCAAAGTGTCCACTTAGGAAGCAATACTGATTGACAATCAATTTCACATGCTGTGGGGCAAATGGCATCGACAACAGGGGGAAGTTATTGTCAATTAACGAGACACACTCAATAAAGGAGTGGTTCTGCAGGTGGGGATCTCAGTTTCTATGCTTATTGTCTGATGTTTTGGTCACTTTTGAATATTAGTGGTTCTTTTACACTCAGGGTATCATGAGCCGGACTACAACCCGCTCAGCTAGTGCACCTCATCAGGACATGGCACAATGCGAGCCGTTGCAAGAAGGTTTGCTTGTGTCCTCCTTTGACTTCTCCAGATGAGCTTCGTTTTCCTGAATGATCTGCAGCTCAAGTTGTTCCACCTGTTGCTCCAGAGCAGATTGGCTGCATTCAAAATGTTTCGCCGTCCCATTGAAATTCTCTTGCGGCATCTGGAGCTCGTTTGACGTTCCTTCGTGGAGATGCTCCTTCTCAGCTCTCACATTGTCGATTTCATTGCTTTCTCCGAATTGCCTTTTCTCTCACGATCCAAGTCTTTCTGATACGTTTCCACTTGGTTTTTAAGTTTGGAAATGTCTTTTTCCTACACACAGGTCTGTTCTTGGTATAAAGTTTTAATCTGGTTCAGTTCGCTCAGATTTGACCTCGTTCTCTCTTCCAGACGTGCGATCTCCTGAGCCAGGTCATCCAGGTCACCACACCCGGATTTCTGATAAGCTCTTAGTCTTTCTTTCCTCTCCCTGAATTAGCAATTTTCTCCTGATTTATTTCCTGACGAGACGCTTCAGCCTGCTGCTGTAATCCAATAACATCGGTTTCATACTTACTTTTCAGTTCTTGGTGTGAAACCTGAACCTGGTCTGGCTTGTTTTACATCTGCCTCTCTCTCTTGTTACAAAAATTGCAAAACCGGGATCTCTTTTGACGTGTTTTGGACAAGATCTCAGGCTCTCGATGAGATGCAGACTCTCGTTTGCGTCTTTCTCATGTCTGACCTCCTGCTGACACGTTTCCACTTCTGGTTTCAGTCCAGAATCGTCTCTTTCTTACTTGCAGTCGAGTTATATAATAGTAAAAACGGCACAAGAATCGAGAACACATTCTCCAGGATCAATAGCCTTTAAATTCTAATGAACATTTAAATACTGTTAGAAGACATTTTAAAGATCCAAAATAAATTAAGAAAACAACAAAAACAACATGTAACATGAATTATAAAGTCTCTGTAAACAAAACAATCTTGAATTTTAAATATCTTTAAAGGGACAGTTGAGGTCAAAGCACCAGAAAAAACGAAAAATCAAGAAAATGAAAATTATTGAATTTCTTTGAATTTGTCATGCGATTAATTTATTTACTGCTCATTGTGACAGGCCTGACAGCTACCTCATAGAGACACTCATCTGAAAGTTACGGCCACTTACTATTTATTTAATCTATCAGCCATCCACTGATTTTATACATACTGCATTTGGCCACTCCTTTAAATGAATCTATTTTCACTAATAAAGACACACAAATACTAAAATTTCATCCGTCTTTCCCATCTTGCTCATCAGCTCGAGAGCAGACAGCCGGGCCTCCAGATGAGCCTTGAAGGCTAAATCTGGTGTTATTGTCATTATGGACCCAAAATTTGTTGTGAGCCTCCTGCTCTCACGTTGAGATCAGACGGAGGCGAACTGGCCGCGGTCCGTAAAGTGAAGCACTCCATCTGATGGCCAGATGTAGAGCAGCAGGCTGGAACCAGTCAACTGGCTGCAAACCAGAGCTCTACATGCCAGTTTGTCGATGTTATGCGTTCAGAACACAGAGCAGAGCAGAACAGAACCGCTCGTGTGGCTGGAGTTTAACAAAAAAAAGTTTATTCAAGTTTTACCAACAGAAGGCAAGAGACACTTTTACCTCCTACAGCAGCTCAGAGATCTTCACCAGGCCGTATTAAAGCTCTAAAATCTGTTTTGAATACATTAACAGCGGGACTGAATTTAATAAACATTCAATTCGTTTTCCTAACAGGCTGTGCTCGGGCGGCTTTTAAGTGTGTTTCTCTTGGTGCAGTTTTGACTCTTCGTTGCTTGTTTTGCATAAGTGTTCTGCTACAGTCAGTGTCTGCATAAAGCTTGAGGAGCTTCAGTGTGTAATATTTTTGCTTCAGAGTGGTGGCAGGACAGACGGACGGGAGGGTTGGAGCGTCGTCTGCAGGGGAGCCGAGCCAAAAAACAAGGCTCTAAATTTACCAGTTTGTCTAGTGCAGAATAGGACTTTAGCCCTTTACTGTACATGTTTTTTAATTTCGCAGCTTAGTGATACAAATCACACTTTTTTGTGTCCTAAAGAAGCATATTAATAACTAATGTTTGTGGGGTAATGTTTTGTGTCATGCCGTCACTGTAATCGTTGTCACCGTAGTACCACAAAATGTTGTGACAACACTTTTAAGTCCATGTCACCCACTCATGGTTGGTGAGACTCGTTGAGACTTGGTTCTGCTGACTTTCAGAGCGCCGTCCGTCCAGACGCCATCAGCCTGCTGGGCATCTGTTCATGCTCACAACCCCGACCACCTCAGATCCAGTCTCAAGTCCAAGAGGCTTCCCGTTGATTTTCAGGCGTCGCAAGCAGCCCACGAACGGGGACGACACCGGGGCTCCGTGTTGATGTGTTGTGCCTGGCACAAGAGGAGAAAAACACCTTTGGTAAAGGTAGTTTAGCTAAAAGCTCATTTTGTTCCTGAGAGACGCACCTCCGATGTAGAGCGTTGGGTAGGCCTACGTGCCGGACATGGAGGAGCGCGTTTCCCGTTTGGACTCGGAGTCCACTACCAGTTCGACGACAGACCGCTGTTTGGACACTGAGAGAAAACGACAGAGGAATGAACAAAATCTGGCCAGCTTGTGTGTGGATTTTAATGTAACTCAACGGCAGGCCTACCTGTAACCGCATGAAACTTTCCGCCACAGAGGCTTTCACCAGGCGTCACCGTCACACTGACGGGACCTGTGGCGTCATCCAGCCAGACACCCACCTGGTTCGAGATTATATGTTCATCATCTTGCACATGTAATTTATGAGCAAATACATATGCAAATTAGCCAACGAGAGCAAGCGATTATTACCCTGTTTTCCATTAAGTACACATTAAGGCTGCTTGTGCCGTCGCTTCGAAAATGGAAGAGGAGACCCGTAAGGTGCTGAGGGCGCATCTCAAAGGACAGCACAAACTGAGAGCCATCAGTGAAGAAGTTATCTGGAGGAAAAAAAAGAGATGTGTGTGAGAATAAGTTGCTATGGAAGCAAAGCGGCACAACGGGACCAGCAAAGTACGAGGACAAACCTAGGAGGACGTGACCTCCGCCAAAGAAGGTCCCTGTTTCTGTGAGCCCGCCCAAGCAGGGCAGGATTTCGTGGCTGGAATCAGGTGCGGGAGCAGCAACGTTATTCATTTTGAAATCCCGTAGACAGCCGACGACGCTGCCTGCAGGAATGTCGTGTCCCTGAGGAGAAAAAAAAAAGAAGAAAAGGCCGAGGTCATCTTTTTGTACGCTCTCGGAAACATTTGACCTCTTATATAAGCATGTTTTTTGTTGTTTTTTTCTCCTGTAGTTTTGTTGCAGTGGTCAGTAGGAAAATACAAATCAGTAGAGAATGGTAGCATTGCTCAAGTTTGATACGAACTTTAGTTGTGTTCTTCTTCGGATGCCCTCCCAGGTACACGGGGTTGCGCAGCCGTAAAGACGATCCCTCGTTGCCGGGCAGCCGACCGTCGGGGACGCGCACTCCGTCAGCCAGCAGGTGGAAAGTGCTGTTCTCCACGCTGAGCTCAACCTGCGCGCACATCAGCGGTCTGAATAAGGTCACATTTTTGCATGGACTTTGACTAGGACAGTCCAAAATAAACCAAAAACCAGTCATTTTGGTGCACAACTCACATTCGGAAGCACACAAAGACAATACCCGTCAGAATTTTCAGGTGAAAAGGAGAATCACCACCATCATGTTTTAGTATGTTGTTTATTTTTTACAGAAGACGTAACATTAAACTTTTGTCTCGTCGGTGAGCAGAATGCCTCCTCAGAGGCTCATCAAGATCAATTTTGAATTGCTGGGTTGTTTTACTTTAGGAATTGCTGTTTCACCTTTGGAGTAATTTATTAGTAGTAGTAGAATAGCTTCCTAACTTTCCTTGTTCCCCGTCTGTTCCTATAATTTCTTTAGATCAGGTCATGATGTGTTGTTTTTTTTTTCTATTTGCGTGATTCTAGTCATTTCGCTTGAAGTAACAGTGCTAGTTAATTACACGTGCCAGGACACTTTCCATCTTTCTTGCACAGTCAGGCTTCAGCCTCTTATCGTTACCATGTGCCAGCCCCCATCGTTGCTCTTCTTCTTGTGCTGGATGACTCTGTTTTGTCCGAGCGACATCCTGATCTTTCCGTTAGCCATGTAGAGAGCCAGGCGGGGGATGACCCCACTTCCTGCTACATGAAGGATCAGCCCTTTGGACGAATTAGTCTTTATGTGAAGAGAGAAGTGAGGCCTGAGACGCACAAAGACGATGCGTTAGTGGGATCCCCTCGTGTCTGCGTGCTTGGATGGATCAGGGTACAGACAAAATGGGGCATTGTATTTTACCTGTAGTTAAGTTCTTCTTCAGGGAATGTGTAGCTGAGCCAGCTAGCTTCAGAGAACTGGTGTTCATACTGAGCTTGCTGATGTCTGCAGTGGGCGCCAGCCAAACTCTGAAACTAGCAGAAGACGAGCAGAAGCTGTAATAAAATGGCTGGAATTAAAGTATCAAGAGATGCAGAGAAAATATGTTGAAGTGTGTCTCAATTAGCTCTAAAATCCGAACATGTGACTGGAGTGTCTCCACTCCGACCTGTATCATTTATGCAAAGGGGACATGAAGTAAAATCACCCATTTGTCAGTTTTATATCACATTCTAATGTTATTCCCTCATTAAAAACATAACTAAAGTGGTCCCCTGATTTGCTCATCGATGTTTGAGAAATTCTTGAATCGCCCGTGACAACCATTCAGGAGCGCCTAAACGCTTGCTCCCACATAAGCTGCAGTCTCCGGCTGAGCTTCCTCACTACAACAACTCAACCACTCAGCTCCTCCAGACTAGCGACAGCAGCAATTAGCAAACGCCTGGTGGAGCTGCACATCTACTGAGCTCATTATACGAACTACTTCTCAATCCAACTCTCCTAAACCAGTAAACAGAATCACGAAGTAGCACTGATTGAAATTACATGCTGAAGGCGGAGTCTCAGTAAAGCTTATTAAAGAGACAGAACCCCAATTTCAAGGTGTCGCATCAAAAAGTCAAATTTATTTTATGTCATGCTTGATATGGTAAGCATCTTTACAGCAAATTAAGATGACATACTTGATTGTGCTATAAAATGACACTATGCCTGGAAAATACATACCGCTCTATTAAAGGTGCATTATGTAAGTTTAATTAAAAAATATTTTTTTTACATATTTATTGAAACTGTCTCTATCTTGTGACAGTATAGTATGAGACTGAAAATCTGTGAAAAACAAATCAAGCTGCTTTTCCTTCTCCAAGTGCTCCCACATGCTAATACTAGAAACAACCAATCAGAGCCAGGAGGAGGGTCTTAGTGCTGTCAATCACACCTGTGTGTTCACCACCCTCGCACGTGTAGTCAGGGTAACCTAAAAAAAAGAAAGTGCAACCTCCCTAACAGGGTGATGTCTGGGGCAGATGATTTTTTTTAAATCTCTAGTTTGGCTTTATTTACCAGAGTTGAAACAATGGGGGGTGGAGGAACTCAGTTAATTTCTTAAGATTCTGCAACCGAAACACACCTTTAAACTGCACCAACCAGGGAAAACGTCTCCTGCGTGCGACAGTGAACCAAGATCAGCAGAGATAAGTTTAGAGTCGTTCCTGCAAAATATCACACAACCTTTAAATACCATTATAAGTCTTCTGCATCAAGCATGTCGAATAAGTAACTTTATGTATGACATTTTCCAACCTTCTTGCATACAGGTTAGCAATGCAGCCTTTAAATTGCTCTTCTTGCCATGTGACAGGAGGTGCTTGTTTCTAAATCACATTCACATTATCAATGGTGAGACCCAGCCTGAGAAAAAAAACAAATAAAGCGTAAAAGTAACATTTCATTTGCATTAAGACTAAGATAATAAGAGGATGACATCGCCTACCCAGTTGGCCTCCGCTCTGCAGAAAGGTAATGCCAGGCTCCATCATTGTACCTTTTGCTGGATGTTAAGGTATAATTATACCCCCTGAATATTATAAAGCCATCAGCAAAGGAGAGCTGGAGGTCAAGACCGGAGCTGAAGCTCTGCGGAGAGAAAATTACAAACATCCTGATTTTTTATTTTTTTTATCACGGTTGAAAAGCTGAGCGCTGGCAGCGGGGTGTTTACCTGTGAGCCGCAGTTAAGCAGAACAGCATGCCTGGATGTGCTGCTGAAGCCCAGAGACACTCTGGACTGTCTGCTGCAGGCAAACAAGGAATCAGCAGGAAGAGCCGAATACACTGTGGCCGCACGAATGCCCTGCACAAGCCAGACACAAGCTGGTGTTAGAGTCCCGGGCGACAGGTTCCCCGTCTCCCCACAAACAAATCAGGTGATGTGGAAAGGGGAATAAAAACAAAAAACAGATTTTAAGCTTTGAAAACTGAGGCTAGGATGAATGGCAGTGTTGTTGATGAATCTGTTAAACCACAAACAAATGTAGTAATTTGTGTTGAATTGATCACAGTATTTGTGGGCATGTTGTGAAAACAATAAAAATGACAATAAACTATTTATGTCTTGTTTCTTTAGGTGACTGCTTGGCACAGCCTTCACAGAACTACAAATGCAAATCATGTTCTTGAAAAGCATTCCTGTTTGAATTGGGCTTCTTCAGGACGCCACTTCCTGAAACAAGTGGGATTCATATCACCAAACTGCACCAAGTCATTTCGTTTAATCGTGTTTCCTATTTTACTGAAGCTCTCAGAAGACAAACTGTGGAGAAAGTAAGAAAACATTTCGATAACGCTGTCAGTTGTTCATCATTAGCTGAAATTTATTGAGACGACAGTAAATGTCAATTTTGAACTGTGTCCATCAAGCTAACAATTATTATTGTTTATTATTTTAAAACAATAATAATGTCTGAGATTACTGAGGGGCTTTTTTTTTTTTTTTTTGCTTGATTTAAACCCAAGACGTGTATCATGTTATCATGTGTCTGCCTTGCATTGATGAAAATATGATATGTGATGTAAATACTGCTCCAGTATCACCTCTGTACAAATCTGGAGTTTTGGCAATCTGATCTCCAGTTCAGATGATGACACCATGATTTTATCATGGTAATGTCGCTCGTGTTGTTACACTGAACTTTGGAACTGAGACAAAAATACATGTTGCATTTCACTGTTTCATGTAAAATAGGTTTTTAGAAATACAACACAAACACAGTGACAGCAACTTAAGTTCCAGCTTTTGGCTGTAGTAATGCACCCAGCAGGAAACGGTCAACCTTAACAATTTATTTTAGAAAATCTGTATTGTTCTTGGAATTACTGCACAATGAAATGCTGTTGACCACACCGATCGCTGGTTAAGCACGTCTGGTTTACCAGTAAGGAAACTGGGCATCCAGCACCGACACCGACTGTCTTGTTGTACTCGACGAACTCTCCATCTGCCGTCACATGAGCCACACATCCTCTCAGTGGGGCTGCTGTGATGTTGTGTCTGATGATAAGAGGAGCGAAACCATCTGAGGAAGCCAGTCCAATGAGGCGATGCTGCGAATGCGGCGGATATCTGCCGTCTTACCTCCGTCTGAGCCAGGCTGGCAGGCCTCCCATGTACCACCACATGTAGTTAGTCTGAAGATGATCAGTGCGGATCTGCTCTTGATCCGTAGCGCACGACAAATCTGTCGCCAATCACAACCGCAAACTTCTTCTCCTGAGACCGACGAGGAATACAAAATGAGGGACACAGCGTGCGATGTTGTTGCGTTTCCGATCCACAATCCAAATCTAAGAAAAATCTTACAAACAGAGAAACTGGAGCGGAACTCTGGTTTCTGAGCTGCCGGCTGCCTTGTTGTCCTTCAAGCACCAAGAAGCCTCTTTCTACACAGACGCAGAAAAAGGACTCCTGGAAGTAAAATTAAAAAAACATCAGATATGTAACTTGCAGAAAGAAGTATTTGTTTCCCTTGGACTTTTTCCACATTTTTTATCCTTAAACCACAAACCTTAATGTATTTTATAAAGATTTCATGTAATAGACCAACACAATGTGACACATTAACATGAAGCGGAAGAAAGATGATCCATCCATCCAGTGGCAACCCCAAAGGCAGGGTCAGAGGGGCCATAGCCCACCATAGAGAATGCTGGCCACCCCATTGGCCTCCCAGAAAATATTCACACAAAGGCATACAGAGACATCTTCAATCAAGAAATGTAACCCCCCTTTCCAAAAAAACATATACAGTAGGTATATGTTTTTTTGGAAAGGGGGGTTACATTTCTAAAGAAATATATGTAGCTATTTCTTTAGCTATGCCACCCCAAAATTTTCCATCTCTCCTTCATCTCCAGCAGTCATTGGGAAAAATTGTCACCAGTCCATCACAAGGCAATATAGCTGTATTTTTCAAATTTTAACAACATAATCAAGAGTCCTTGCATCCATCCACGCCTCCACAAGTTCGAGCAACCATTAAACCCAACGTGTGTGTTTTTGGACGGTGGGTGGACACGCAAACTCAATCCAGAGAGTTAAGTTTGTGGTATAAATATGACAGTCTGTGCAAAATTAGTATTAAAACTTTTGCAAGATACTATACAGCTCCAACTAATCGATATTTGTCTTCAGTTTATGTTGGTAACAAACACACACTTCATTTCCGATGTAGAACAAAAGGGCGTTTGTCTCTCGGCTGCTGGTGTTGAATCTGAACAGCCGTAGTTTCTTCTTCTGCGGCTCCTTTAAGAAGGCCATGCGGTAACCTGTCCCGTCATAATAATCACACAACTCGGTCTGAGGGATCCTGAGCAGATAAAAATAATACCTTAATCATTTTCTTTGTTTTTATCCTCCTTTTCTTCAGACAGCCACGGCTATTTATAAACCAGCCTTACTTTGCGGGGCTCTGCTTTGTCTGCATATTGACAGCACGCCTGTAGTTGAAGAGGCTGACAGGAATGTCGTTGATGGAGGAAAGTTTCATCGCTCCTCTGAACTTAGAGTACCGCAGCTCCTCTGGAGGCTGAAGAAGAGGGAGAATTTAGAAAGGAGGCAAGAAAAATGCCTTGAAACATAAACAGGCTTCAGATGATGGGGCTGAGGACATGTCCTGCCTCTTTAACTCAAAATCGCTGTGCTCACAGGAATTTCTATCCATTAACCTTTTAGCCCGAGGCATCTGAAACAGCACTGTGCTCATTCCTGCCACGAGGAAACAACCGTCAGCCCCTAATTGTGCCATTTCAGCCCAAAGCAATGACCGTCACAGTATGTCAGATAAATGTGGGACCCCGGCCAGGGAGAAGGAATACAGCGATGGTAGAAGAGAGGAAATAATGGAAGGCATAATGCAGAGAGTTAATCTTTAGTGATCTTAGTAAACATACTTTAGGAGAAAGAGCTCTATATCTATTCAAATGCATTAGATTGTCTTTTCCTTGATGTAAATATCCTTAGGCTTTGGAAATGTTCCTCCCCAAATTAAAATCCCCCTCACTGTGGGTGCTGCCATGATAAACTTGAATCCATACCCAGACTCTTCTGTCAGAGATCAAGTTGCTTTAAATGTTTTAATCGTTCCTCAGACTTTCGATCCAGTAAAGTCGAGTAGCTATTCCAAATTTCAGGTTCAGAACGTGGCATTTATGGAAAGATATGTTCTCCCGTCTTTCCTACCCTGTGTGAGAAATGAGTGTCCATGTTGCGAAGCCAAACGTTTGAGCCTCATGTCTTCTTAAACTGAAGAACACGCTAGGAGAGTTATTCAGGTGCATGTTTGTTCCTGTGCTTGTAGTTGTGCAGTGTAATTGATTTCTCGATGTGGTGCTTTTTCTCCATGCCTAATAAATGCGATTACATTAAAGGTTTACAGTGGCATCGTGCTATTGCAAAAAATATATGCATATATATATTTATTTTTTTTTACTGTAAACAATCTTTTACATTTGACTTTTTTTATTTCCAGAGGGCATTGGTTCTCCTGCTCACTTGCCTGACCAGCTAATTCTTCGCTTTGCTAAAAAAAAAAAAAAAAAAAAAAAAAAAAATATTCACTTCAGGGGGAAAAAAATATTTTTTTTATTCTCAAAACCGGGTTTTGTTGCTAAAAACTGTATGTGTGTGTGATAGGACCAACGGG
>CAEGAD010078887.1:0-22272 GCA_903067055.1 Poeciliopsis paucimaculata | reverse complement strand
GTCAAATTTATAACTTGTTATCCATTTATCAAAATGTTTAACTTTGTGCGGATCCTGATCTTTGATATACTTCCAGTCGTTTGATTTTAGACTGTCTATTAGCTAATTTTTACTTATCCCTTTCCCTATCACGTCACGGAAGAGTGTTTTTTAAGGATAGTGAACCAAACTATCCTTACACAGGCGCTGGTGCTCAGACACCAGTGCCTGTACACAGGGTGACTTTGGCTGTCGTGAAACAGATGGCAGGGCTGCTGCCCTCGTCCAGCCCGCTCTCAGTGTCTCTGACAGCAGGTGTGGGCTTCACAGCTCCTCAGCAGACCAGGAAGCCCTTTATGCCAACCTCACTTCTTCCCATAAACCTCAGCCTGGCACCCAGGCTCCTAACCCTGCCAAAGAAGCTGTTAAAACTGTACATTGCCGAACACTCAAGGCATATTTTACAAAAGAAATGCAACCTGAGTCTATACATGTCACACTTTTATTTTATGAAAAAAGAGCCATATCGCCTCATTCATATTCAATATACTACCAATGTTAAATTTTCTGTCTTTTAGCGGTTCTTAATGGCTTCTTCTCTGTTGCTTTCCAAAACACATATTACCTTAATTTTATATGGACCAAACTAATTCATTTAATGGTTCTTGACAGTACCTGACAAATGTTACTAAAATGCCATGGCAACTGGCTTCAAATCACTAGTAATGCAGTAGAAATTGTTGGCTGGATTCTGTTAACTTCTCAGAAAATGTTTTTATTAATATTTTGACCAGCATGACAGTAAGTATGAATTTTTAGTGGACGATTTTCTGCTGAAATTAAGTTTTTTTTTACTTCTTTCTTTTAACTCATGTGATATTTGTTTTGACTTAGAGCCCTCATATCTTTTTCAGTACCAATATCATAGAAATTCAATATTTTTTTTCTTTCTGGTAAAAAAAAAAGGTCATGAGGAGGTTGATGTTTTGACTGTGACAGTGATTACTAATATAGCATGATAGAAAAGCATAGCGGGTAATTACCTCCTGTCCCAGAAATAGTGGATAGATGAATGTGTGTTTGCATGTGTATATTCTACAGATCAGTTGCTCAGATCCACATGAATGTAAGCACACAGATGAACATTTAGTGGCTGTCATTCATCCAATTGCCTCAGTGACAAGCTAATGATGTTTTGAATTGCGGTTTGAATAATATACACACTCACACATTCGCGCACACACAATATGTCTTTCTGTCTTCACGGGGACTTTGTGTTGACTTCCGTACATTTTCTACTCATTTCATAGCCTAACCTTAAAACTAACCATGACCAGTACATGCTTAATCCTAAATTTAACCTAAGCTCAATTCAGACTAACCCTTAACCCAAAAGCAACACTTATATTTATGGGACCCTTGGAGGAGAGTGTCTTCACAACATGGCGCTTGTTGGAATGATGGGCCTTACAATGTATTAAATACAAGACTACACACACACACGCATGCACTCACACACCACTCCCAGTATACTCCTAAACCTAAACTTAACCAAAACTTAATTCACACCATACCTGTAGACCTAACCAACAAACCACAGAAGGGATTCCGCCGCATTAGGGCCAGGCTTTGGCCGCCATATCTGTATTTAGAAAGTTAGTGAAAAGAGAAGGTCTTAAATAGATTAGCTAAATGAGTACACACACCCACACGCACAGACAGATGGGTTGACAGCAGTAAAAAGCAGGCCTTTTTGTGTGGTTGACATTTTCCCACTGATGTTTGATATTTGTCATAAATCCCACTCATCGCCTTTTGTTTGGCTGTTCCATTACACATTCACTACACCATCTCCCAGGGGAATTAATTTATTCTCCCAGCATGTTTGCGTCGCATCCTTAATTAACACGGTTAAAGTATGTTTTGACATGCTTTCGGAGGCTACAGCAACAGCTCTCAATAGCTTTCAATAAACACGTACTTTCAGGGAAGAGAAAAGGTTAAATGTTAATTGAGCAAAATAGGGCATTGCCCTTTGTGGTTTCTACAGTCTGTCATTTTCCCCTCTGCAGTCCAAGGATATCAACAAATATTTTCATATAGATAAATTACAACCTATACAATAATATTAGCTAGCTTTAACCTTTACTCAGCACTGATCTCATCAACTTCTTCAAAATCGAATCCATCAACCATAAGGTTGAATAGAATCCAAATGAGTTTATTAACTTATACCCCACCACACTATTGCATATTTTCCTTACATTTAAATGATAAATATGCAGCAAGATATGCAGCTTAAAAAGCAACCCTCCAACATCGCCTTTTGGGTCCGGCTAAAAATTATGTGGCATTAATACAACACGTTTGTGACTCCCTATGTACACTTAAAGTGACATTGCTACAGATCAATGCATTCAATGCAAACTAATGTTACTATTCTAATGCTAAGCTATTTTGACTCTCTGTCACTAAAATTTTCTTAGGTGTGCATGTTGAATAATTGAATTGGCTCCAATGGCAAAGACAACTGTCCTACCTTTTGTCTAATTCAGCTAATAATTATTTGACCTCTTGCAGGTGTTCTTGCACTGAGCTTTTATTCCTATATTAGCAGTTTAATCCAAACAGCTTATGTCAGAAGTAATACATATTTTATGGTACAGTATTTTACGACTGTAAATTCCTCATTCTTAATCCCAGTATACACTCAATGTACAAGGTATATTGCCCCTGAATTTGTGGGGCAATAAAGATTATTTCCTAAGATGTCAGAGGCCCACAAACAGTTAAACTTTCATATGTAGCATCACAATGTGAGAATCTAACACAGATCCATAACACTAAACTGTACCATGGCATATCCAATAGATGTTTTATGCTGTTGGCATTAATCTCCCAGCTTGCACCAATTGTCCTTTTTGCTATATTCATTGTTTGCTCCATATTGTGAAGATTATTCTTCCAGCTTTGTAACAAAGTCAGAAGCCAGGTTTTACTGAGCAAAAGCAGATATTAAAAATGACAAGAATTGCCCCTTCCTCCACCTGTGTACGAGTTAAAAACCTCCACATTTACTCTCCACTCTCTGTGTGTGGCAGACACACCCAAAACAAAAGCAGAACATATGTATGTATTAATCATCAGAAATAAAAACGATGAGTTTGGAAAATTTGGGGAAAATCTTCAACATCTCTTCTAGAGAGCAAATACTGAACCCAGCCTGGGGTGTAAATTATCCTTTAAAATAGCAGTTGTTGGTGCTGCGTCAGCAACAACTGCTGTGGCGCCAGCTTGTTATTTCACATCCCACACTCACACAGAAGTTTATATCCAATCATATCCTGAGCATATTTTAAACATACTAATGTGCTCTGTGTAAAAATCGCACGCGGCAATCTGGCACCGATTAACTACGCATGCTTTGGGTGATGTAATAAGATTGTCCGTAACTGCCCTTACATCGCTCCATGGCCCTACATGAGCAGAATATTTCATTTCCAATAGGCCCAGAAAAGATATGGTCTTGTATAGCCTCAGCTGGAACACTGACAGCCGCATAAGAGCAATTAAGCACTGCATTAAAATTCCCTCTTCATGATCGTATCACACTTGTCTCTGATCCATTAGTAGCTGTATCTGCCATGCAATGAGAATCTTAATTGCACAATTAATTGAGGCCTCTGATTGATGTGACAGTTAAATTTATATCATGTGTGAATGCTGAGGACAGGGTAGGCAAATGTGTGACAGTATTGGTGACAATTATCATAGAGTAATGGGCTGTTTCATAAGTGGCAGGCCCAGCGGTCTGGTTTAATATCCCCCTTGTATGTATTTATTTATTTTTTCTTACCCCTGGACTGTAGCTGAGTCACAGGGGCAGGGATATTTAATTAAAATACTTTCTTTGGAAAGAGAACCCTGATGTTTTAAGTCTCTGAAGTATAAAAAATGTAGGTTTAAAACAACTTCTTCACTTTTTGCCCATCTAAAACCAACATCTAGTTTTGTCAGAAAAGGAATCCAGAGAAACCCTGACTAATTTATAAATTATGGACTGCTTATTCTTATTAAACATGAGGAACCAATATGCAGTTTTATGCTTTTACCTTTTTGTCTTTCTTTTGGTTTGCTGTTTTGTTTGTATTTCCTTCTAATTTATGTAAAGCACTTTGAACTGCTTTACATGTTCAAAGTAAAGCAGTGGAAAGTGCTGAAAATTTTCAGCACATTTTCACATTGTTGCTGAAAATGTGCTATATAAATACATTTACCTTAAAACTGAATGCGATCAGTGTTGCACATTTGCTCAACTTACTTCTCCAACTATCTGTTTTTAATGGCATAAGTGAATTTATATAGCACTACTCTGTTCAGACCAACTAAGAGACACATTCACTCAGTCACACTCATAAACGCGCCATTCGGAAGATTGGTTAGGTAACCTGGCCGACATGTGACATAAGGAAGCTGGAATTGGACCCACAAATTTACGATTGCAAGACAGCTGCTCTACCGGCTGTGAGAATTTTCTTTGGTTTTATTATTAAAATGGAAATTGAGAGAAATGGCACAGCATCTAACTCAGTGTCTACTAAGCTTACACTTCATTTTGCTTAGTCGTCTTTCCAAACTAGGTCGCATGAATCCAGCAATAAGTAGTTTTTCATTTTTGTCCTTTTCAATGGAAAAGGCTTTTCTTACTAATATTCATGAAGATGTAGCACAACAGCTTTTTGATGCTATCAATGATCTTAGCCTCTTCATCAAAATTCAGTTTGATTTTCCGTGGAATCCACTCTACTCAATCAGATTCTCCTTAAATTATCCAATGCCTTTTAACACAAGCATGCAGGAGACGCCATTATCATAACACCCCTGGATTTAAATGCATTTGACTCTGCTGATATTATTCTCACAACACACATATGTGTCTGGTTAATCTATGGTTCTTATTTATCACTCAGAAGTGGGGTTTTCTTGCAAACGTCACTTTAAATCATATTTAGTTGCTCATAAGTATACCAAGTTACCAAAGGTTTTAATATCTGCTGTGGTTTCTTATAAATCTTTTTCTTTTTTACTTTCCTTATGCCATTTTTGTTTTTCAGTATTAGACTTTTTATCAGTTCTTTATGGGAGCTTGACATGAAGATTTGCATTTGGTCAGCATTGCTTGTTAACTGGTATTTTATTATTTTTATTTGTTCATCACAATATATTTTGGCAGTGGCAGAGCAGACACTCAACATGCAGAGGTTAAATTCACTAATGCATCTGTTCCAGGTAGATTCCCAACTCCTTACCATTTATTGCTTGTCTTTCCCTTATCTCTCTACCGTCTTACTGTCAAGCTCCTAATAAAAATGCAAATATTATATCCAGTTTATGTGTGAAGCATCTTGTGATATTCATGCAGTCAAATCACTGAATTCGTAAAATGTGTTGGCTTACTTACACGGCTGGATTCGTCGTGGTTTTGACTTTGTGGTTCACAATTTCCCCGCTTTGAAGTTCGAAATGAAGATTAGATGTTAAGTTGATCTCCATGTCGCAGAAGGAAGAATGGATTTACGCTATCTGTTCTCGTCATTTTCTTCTTTCATAAACATATGTTCTTTTTCTCGGTTCACATCTGCCCCTGATTGAAAAGTGTTGCAGAAGGTAATGATAACGGCTATGGCTTACTTCTCTGAAGCAATGATAAACGGCCTGCCTTTCTGAACCTGTGCACCATCGGTAGCCAAGCCAAAAAAGACATCTTCCAAGTTAATATAATTAGATGTCTCTTAGAGTAATGCTTCCTTGCAAGGATGATGTAATGTGTTGCAATTTTCCTAAATAATGTGCGAATGACAGAGTTTTCCATGCCAGGTCTTTTAAACAGTTTATTTATGTTACTGCAGGTGGTTCGGGCAGATATATTACCGCAAGAGAAATGATCAAACATCTCAAGGCGATGAGTCAGTTCTTGGTGTAAAAAAGATTCTGCAACATTTTTTGATGGTATTTGCAATTTAAGGTGTGATGAAGCTTAAAAACTGACCTGCAGTTGAATATATTTGTGAGTAATAAGCAGATTGCTTTATTTCTTCACACCACTGAATGCTTCTCTGTAAATTAGCTTGTAACTTACAGTTTATACTCAGGTGAGGCTAAATTCCAGCGTATAGACTCTGTCAATGTAAATATATCTGACTGTGGGAGCTTCTGTACAACATTGTGCTTACTGTAGTGCCTTCAAGGACTCTAACTAGAGATGCACCAATGCACTTTTTACACTTCTGAAACCGATACCGATATCTGATGTTTGGTATCGGCTGATCCAGATGCGTTCCAGAAGAAAATGCTGCTTCACCGAAAATGTTTTTTTTTGTACTGAATAACAAATTTATAGGACAACTCTAGCGCAGCAGACTTAAATACACCAATAGCTTCACAAGCTTGGTCAAACATAAAAAACAAGACAATTTTAATTTGTTTAGTCAGGGCAGTTAGGAGTATAACAGTTAATATTAAAATAAAGAATAAAGAAACTGAAACTGACTAAAATAATAGGTTGACTACCTTGGTTAAACATGTAAAAATAGACTACCCTCTTTCAAATGGTTCAGAAAGTGCAGTTAGGAATTCGTAATACAATTATAAAATAAATAAAGCATAATTTACTTGGTGATTAAAACATAGAATAAGACTAAATAGATCTGCTCTACTGGACTGGGAACATTGTCACCGATACCCAATGTAGAATATTTTTCAATGTCCAGATATTAATATTGAATCAGTGCATCTCTAACTTTAAGCATAAATGTACTTTTGGAAGAATATTTAGTTTAGATTCAGTAGGTAAAGGATCCAGCATGCTACTTTAGTTCAAAAACAGAACTAACTAACTTTTATTTTACTCTGATTTCAGCATCACTATTCTTTTTCCTTTCCTTTACCTAGATTTCCCTCTTTTTTTTTCTTTCTTTTTTTTTTGGTTTTTTTGTTTTTTTGTTTCTGTATAATTGTCTGCTCATAAAACAGCCTAAAAGAAGCTGATCAAACTTTTCCTTTTAATGCCGGTCTGAGAACTGCATAGCTGCCTGATCAAACGGGAAAAGTTTCGAAACATCCTCTGTCATAATTAAAGCCGGAGCTGCCAAGCGTGGTCGAAGACAATGCCAGCCCGGTTAACATTTTCTGAGCGAGTCTCACCGACGCCACCTGTTTTCGTTTAGCACTTTCCCAGCAGCTGTTCCCATAATTACACTCGCTGTCAGCGCGGTGCGGAGTATGGGATGGTGCAGTGCAGCGCTGTGCATTGCCGATAAACAAGGTAGTTAAAGGCCACTTACAGCGGCAAAGTTACTCTCCCGGAGGGGATTCGGCATCTGCTTTCGGATCACGTTATGGGCTTTGTGTGTCTGCATTTGGATGTATCAAAACTCTTTTTAGCCTACAATAATGCTGAATGAGAGGTGTATGTCTCTTGGTGTGTAATCTCCTCTTTGAAATGCTTTTTTTTAACAGCTTCCAAGCACACTAAAAAAGTCGCTATTTTATTATTCTTGCTCCATCTAACATAAACTGAAACTTTGAAGCAGTAAAAATCATCTTCTTCTAAAAACATTGAGTTCCTTTAAATCTGGACTGAAACTCACCTGTTTAGAGTTGCTGTCGAACCACCATAAATGAAACATTGACCAACATATTTGATGTGTATGACTTTGGCAATGGCACTCATCAAAATGTAATGTTTGTTGAACTGCTGACGGTATGATATGTTTTTTTATAATTTCATGAATGTTTGACTGTTGTCATGAAGTGTCTGTAAATAGAGACACTTTTTATGCAACGTTGGCAATTTTAATGGACTTTGCATTAGAAGTGTCATTACTTACCAAATAACACTTCATGACCACAGTCATATATATTTATGTTCATGCCAGGTGTTTATGACAGTGTCATGTCAGTCTCATGCACACCCTTTCATATAAAGTCTTACCATTTTTAGTTTATTAGTAATTCAAACTCTTCCACAATCAGCTTTTCACCCCACACCCTCAGATTATTTGAATTTGTTTTTTCTTTTCTTTCTTTTTTTTTTTTTTTTTGTGGTTTAGAGTTACTTGATATTTGCCTCTATTGTCAGAAAATGTTGCAGGGGAGAATCACGGCCAAAGAAATTTGTGTTACAATGCCTAGCACGGGTGCACCTCTTTTATAATTACACCCATGGCTGATTTCTTTTATCCACTTTTAGATTAATTTCCAATGACCTTTATGTCACTAAATTGGGCCAAGTGTGGAAAGAAGCTTCCAGCAGTGTTAATTGTTTTAGGCATTGATGTGCGAAGAACTCCCAATTTTGTTGTGCGTGTGAATAGACTTAATTGCAGTTCATTTGCTCTGTCTTTTTCTCTTTCTGTCTTGGTTTTTCTTGTGTTTTTTTTTTTTTTTCTTGCTGTGTTTTTGTTTTTGACAGACACGTGGGCATATCTCTTTTCAGCACAGAATAGGTTAGACATTGTATAAACACCACAGAAACGGCTGACAGGCAGACGGGGTCTTGTTAGAACAATCGTCTAACTCTTTCCTGTCTGTGCCCACCCTCACTCTCCTGCCAACATCTCTGTGGAAATGTTTCCTTTATTTCCCTCTCCTGCCGATAATGACTGGGTGTTAGCCCATCACACTGTTAATTAATAAAGGCCCTAATTGAGTAATGGACGATGACTATAGCTGAGTGAAGAGGAGGAATAAAAGCGAGTGGAGGCAAAGGGTTGTCCTTTTTGGTTGTCTAGCCTACCAGTTAGACAGACTGTTGAGCTCAGGAAATAATATTACAGCTGCTCTACATTGTAATTATTCTGTATTGTTGTGAATACATAGCTGCTTATTTATAAAGTTTAAACTATGAATCTCCATTTCTCAAATCTGTGATTTGAGAAATAAACTAGCCTTGAACAATTTTTGTATAACACATTTCAGTAACAAAGCAGCTCAAAGTGCTTTACACTTTGTCAAACACTTTGCCGTTATTTTGTCAAATTCCATCGTCAAAATGATCATTGTTTCGGCTGTTTTGCAGTTTTCTGGAGATTTGCGGTGCATAGAAGCTGAATGTTGCTTCTACATTTTTGGTTCTGGTTCTAGAGATGCAGAGTAGAACCAGAACCAGAAGACCTGAGAGATCTGGAAGGTTGAGGTATTGTGGTGCTAAGCCATTAGATGATTTATAGGATGATTAGATGATTTTGATTTGTAACCTAACAGAAGTCTGTGCTATGAGGGAGCCAGGGTAAATATTTTAGAACTGGGGCGATGTGCTCCATCTTCTTGGTTTTAGTGAAAATGTGGGCATCAGCTTTCTGGATCAGCTGCACCTGCCTGTGAGGACTCTTTTGTATTAATCAGTGTAACTAAAGGTAAACGCACATATGAATTTCTCTAGATCTTGTTGGGACATTAGTCCTTTAATCCTGGAAATGTTCTTCAGGTGATAGAAGACCAACTTTGTGATTGTCTTTATGGCTCTGAAGGTTCAGGTCTGAATTCATTACTATACCCAGATTTTAGTTCAAGTGTGTGCTAACTCTAGATAGTCCTCTTTATGTCCAAAGATTATAACTTCACTTTTATTTAATGTTTGAATAAATTTAGATAAGCATCCCCTCAATATATTAATTACAATAAAAATATTCGTTGTGATAGATGAGACTGTTCCTCCCTGAGCTGATGCCCCTTTTCCGTCTTCTAGTAACTTTGTACATTGTCACTTCCTTTATGCTTTCTATCCCAGGTTCATAAAAGTGCTGAGCTTTGAACAATGAACAAAAACGGTCTCTCTCTTTATGTTTTTTTTTCCTCCGTGAGGGTGGTTAGGTTCAACTCTTCCTCAGTTCAGTTGGAGCAATAACAGCTGTCGGGCGGCTTGACAAACTCATTTCTGGCTGGCGGCTCTTGTTCTTGTCTGACGAAAATGTTACAGTGCTGTCTCATTCTTTGCCTCGGCCTTCTTTTCCCGTAACACATCACTGAGTGGGTGGTTATTCTGTCATCATTTTGGACGCAGGCATTAGCGCGTAGCCCAAAGGCTCACACCGTGTCTGTCCACCATCGTTTTTCCAGCTGCTGCTTTCTGGTTGACTTTAAATCCCTATACAAAGACGTTGCATCTATTCACTGTGTGTCCATTTTCATTTGAAAATCTTCATCACTATTTAAACATGTTTCTTTTGTAAATAATTCACATGCCAGGATTTAAATTCTTTTTATGTTCATTATACTTGCAAAAGCATGCTGAACAATTGGTGAATTGGTATAATAGCGTAGATTTGTATTCTATCCTTTTTACTGTAGTGATTTAAATCCAGCATATCCACTTGCTTCTACAAGTCAGCTAAGTCTTAAATATAGCGAACCTTTGTGTGATTTAATCTTGGTATTGATTGAGCTTCTCACAGTGTTTTTCAAGAACATTAGTGGACAATTGCATGCTGAAGACCAAGGAAAACACCAAACAGGTCAGGGGTAAAGTTGTGACTCTGGTAGTCAAGGAGTCTTTATCTCTTCCATACTTCCTCCAAAGCCAAAACAATCGATGCATGGTCGTGTGTTCGCAGACCACCCGGGTGGCACCTATTTCACTTCATCATCCATCACACCACACCCACTGAGATTCCCACTTCCTCCCTGCATCCTCCATTTTACTTTTACAAAAACATTCACAGATAAAGCGCCACACCTTTCTGCAGACACCCGCCTTTGTGGATAGTGACTTTGCAATTTCCATCCAGGAGTTTTTAGCCATTTCACGATCGCTTAATTTTTTGGTGAAAATCGTACAAATGTATGCAATTCACTGTAGTTTAAGATCCTTCCTCTTCTCTCCAGCTCAGACAAGCCATGGAAATTTAAACAATATCGATGCATGACATCTGCTCCTTGCGTGGAGAAGGAATTTATTTAAAGTGTCTGTTTTTCTGGCCCCTATCCACCTCAGTCAGCAGTCGGAGGGAAAGAAAAGAGTCATTTCCTGCCAAGACCTGGGATTTTTATTTTTAATTTTTGTATTAGAACCACAGGTGTTCAAATCCAGCGCGATTAAATGGATTCCAGTGGTCGGCATTGATGAAGGAGTCCGGTCTCAAACAAAAACTCCCGTCTTGGCAAGTTGTACGGACAGGTGTAGAGCAATTTTAAAAGCAAGAAAGAGACTGGAGAGAAGAATGGAGGGCAGATAGTAGGGGCACCACGTGGAGAATAGGGGCCCAATCAGATGGTGTTGAAAAGAGCCTCCACCTGAATGCACCGCTGCATTCTAATAAGTCATCAGCGCACCAAAAAAAAGACACACACACACCTTATATTCTGTTTTTCCATTCTCTCTGCTGCTCCCTCCTTATCCACACGGCAACCATTTATCTGTTTTTCTTGATGTTTGGGGTTAATGAAGTCATTCATAAGAATATTTCTGGTTTTTGCTTCGACTGCTAGCTAAAATTGTGCCAATCCCAGTCTCTCACTGCTCAAACTCCTCTGCTGAGTTCACTAGTATGAGACGATCGTGTTCCTTCATCTAGATACAAATCCATTTTTTAGTGACTGAAAAGAAAACATTAATTTTGGCCAATGTTTCATTTGGATTATTGAATCCTGGTAGTTCTGAGCATGGGGAGAACAGAGACCTTGGCTGAATCACGTCAGAGCTGTCTTCTTCTTTGAAATGTTATGGAAGTAAAATTCAAAGAAGTAGATTCTCCTTTCATGAGCACTGTGCTATACCAAAAAAAAAAAAAGCTGTGAAATAAAATTTTGTTTCAGCTCATTTTCTGTGCTTACACCTCTGACAGGGTGTGAACCGCTGATCATGAATTATTTGAAAAGATCCTGGAGACGACAGAAGGTTTTCAATAGACGGAAACGTGCTTAAAAAGAGTCTGCCACTTGTTTAATGCTGACTAGTGTCTTTTTTTCTTTTGGGTTTTTTTTAGACATTGATATACATTGTCGCAAAAGCGCATGATTTGTCTTATTTCAACTATTTTCCATTAGATTGTGTGTATTCTACAATTATCTTTAATAATATTACATTTTTACAGCCAAGACAAACTGTTTTGTGCAAAGTGCTGCATTATGGCAAACTTACACCTCTATAGGTGTAGGATAAAATAGTCATGTCAGTTTGGTTCTTTGTAATCTTTGTGACTACTCTGATTGACAATAAAACTCCCGTATAAAGGATGAGAGTAAATATACAACAGCTAAAAGAAAGCTGTTATTTTTCTTAATCTTTTTCAGATCAAGAAAAAAGGAAAACAACAATGATGCTTATTTTGAGAGACAGTGTAGTTAATACACTCTGATTTTTTTACCATTTGTGTCATTTTCACTCTTTCGAACCACAAAGACACCAAACTCCAGTGGTATCCTGGTGAGAAATCACTTTAATCTTTCTTCTCAGTTCTTTTCTTCTTCTATTCTGATGAGCAGACAGATGTCACCTCGCAGGATTACTGCCCCCATCGAGTTGTAATAAAACTCAACTATATACGGGTGTGTGCTCCTGTATTCTGAGAATACAATTTATTTATTTGTTTTAAATTATGCTGCATTAAATTAGAAAGATGGCTCTTGTTAGCATGAGGGAAAGTTTCTTTTTAAGGAATCAACTTCTGAAAAGTGCTGAGTTTTTACGTAGGAGTCAGAATTCATTGTTGTTGCCTTGTATCTCCAACAAAGTTGTTGTACTGGAATGGACTTACTAACATTATGACTCACAAGATGGATTGCCATATGTGACATATGGCAATCCTGATCTATGTGACATGTTTTCTATGCCTTTGATTTCCTGCTTCCTCTGTCTGTTTTCTATTTCCGGTCGGTTTTCCAGTTCTTTCTATATCTGCTCTCTTTTGTTTCTTAATGCAACAGTGGACCTCAACGTCATTTTGTCAACTTAGGCAAGTGAGTAATGTAATCAAATTCCGGGTTTATTGTGTTGTGTTGTACCTTTTGATCTCTACAAACAAATTTGTTGTCTCTAGTTTTTCAAAATAAAACACCACTTGTCAAGACTGCTGAAATTACAATGAAATGTTTTTCACCTTGGCCTGGTGACAATGCACTTGAGCCATTATATGGGTTTTGTGACTTTTTGGTTGGGGATCTCTAACCAAAGAAATACACCAGTCTGTGCTTTGATTAAGGTACAAAATTCTTACTAAACCCGAACTGACATAAAGTAGATCCCAATCTTATCATATATTTTGTTTGTTCAATGTCCACATCAGAAACAGGACAATGACACAGTGCTAACCCCGGATGGAACACGAGAGTTTCTGACGTTTGAGATCCCTCTGAATGACTCGGGCTCCGCTGGCCTGGGGGTCAGCGTTAAGGGGAACCGCTCCAAGGAGAACCATGCTGATCTGGGCATCTTTGTGAAATCCATAATTCATGGAGGTGCTGCTAGCAAGGCAAGTAGCAACTTTTTCCTTCTACTTATCCTCTAACCATTATGTTGATGGACATCATTGATTTTACAGGTTGTCTTTATTGGAACCACGGCGCACATCGTACACACAACTCTTGCTGTGGTATTTTTTTTCTACGGTGTTGATGTTTTTGAGTTTGATCAAGACGAGCAGAATTTTGATAAAGTTAGATAGACATGTTTGGGGGCAATAAAAATCTGGTGGGATTTTCTAAGTGAAAACACTGAGTGAACCTGAAAAAGATTGAATGCTGAATGCTATGTTGGCGTACAGGATGGACGTCTTCGAGTCAATGACCAACTCATTGCAGTCAATGGGGAGTCACTGCTTGGGATGACCAATCAGGATGCGATGGAGGCGCTTCGGAAGTCCATGTCAGTAGAGGGCAACAAACGTGGGATGATTCAGCTCATCGTGGCCCGGCGGTTGATTAAGGACAGCGAGGTAAGCAAACAGAAAGTCAAGTGTCATGGCTAATTTCTGTCAAAATAATTTTTGAGTTAGTTCATGCATCAGTTTGTCTTCCCTACAAGTCCAGATATGTTGGGTGGTGAATGAAGTATATTGATTTTCACCTGAGTTAACTTGGACATGTGACTAAGCACAAAATTTGTCCACATTGTGATTAACGAACACGCAATCCTAAGTGCTATTGGGTTTGGTTGCTAATAACACTCATCAGAGTGAAAGTCGTTACCACAGGACAGAAACCTACTTTGTAAGAAGCAGATTAAAAAGCAAATGCTACTTTTAAATTCCACTCAATTTGACACAGTTTTATTTTCAATTCTCCACTGGTCCTAATCTTTTTATCTGTAACTTTAAAAAAGTGACATGTAGAAAGAATTTTACAGCGAGACCACAGCATTGTGTCTTACCTCAGTGCAGTGTTTCTCAATTCCGGTCCTCACGCCGCCCTGCATGTTTTCGGTCTTTCCTTCTGCCACACACCTGGATTGAATCTTTGGGTGATTAACAGGCTTCTGCAGTACTTGATGGCTGCAGAAGAGATCATGCAATCATTTGAATCAGCTGTTCTGGTATAGAGGAACATCTAAACCATGCAGAGCAGGGAGGCCTGAGGATTGGAATTGAGAAGCGCTGCCTCAGTGGAACACAGTTACATGATATCCAAGGCTCACTTGGTTGATTTTTGTTTGACTATTGTCCATTGAAGCAACACAAAGATGAGATTATGTACTGCAAGTAGAATTTTTGTTATGAGGCAACAGCAGAGAACATTACATTTGTTTCAATTCATAAACGTCCTGTGTGACATTTAACAGTCAAACCAATGTGTTTTGTACCTTTTAATAAAAAAGAAGTTCATTCAGAAATCATTTTTTGTGATGCACAGCTTGATTGTGTAGCAGCATTGTGGAGTGCAGGTGTGAATGCATACACACGCACATGCACATTGAGTGACCCTGCAGCCAGTGGTTGTAGATCAGATTTGATTAGAGTTGCTGTGACTCTAATTGGAGCCCGTGTCCTGTGGCTATGTGTCAGTTTGGAGTACCACGCTGTGCCCCTCCCTGCTAATTCTCATCCTTCAAGCGCCGTCTCTCTCTCTTCTTACACACTTGCCACATGCCATGCACTTGTTTTTTCTCTTTGTTTCAAAGCTAATTCTGACCCCCATCTTGTGATTCTCCACTGACTACAGCTGAATTCATTAGAAACTGGCCACCGTGTTGACAGTTTTTTGTTTTTTTTAATCTGTGGAGTATTTTGTTTTCCATCTCTCGCTTTCCTTCCTTCCACCTTCAGACACAGAGCAGAGGACATGTGTCCCTCCTGGGGATCTCAGTGCTCGATTCGGATAGGACTCGGTTCACCGAGTCCTATCGCCCCAGTCCAGTCAGTCTCCTGCCGACTTTAATCCCTGACAGGACTCTGTAGAGAGGCTGACACTGAGCACACATTTACGCCTAAATCTGCAGGAAAAAAATAAAAGAAGAAAAAATCAAATTATTCTTTCTGGGGGAAGATGAAAAGCCACACATTTTTAAAAACATATTTCTTTTCCACAGCATGAGGTTTTGACTACTCTTTACAAAGATTTTGCTGATTGAAACACTAATTGCCATGATACAACAGGTTGACTGTGTTATGCAAGTTCGCATTAACTATGAAAGAAGTAGGGGTGATAATGTCCAATATTATTTTCTACTAATTTCCCTCCATCCATTCATGATCTAGCTCTGTCACATTAACAAAATTTGCCGGATGATAAATTGCCCCAGAAGTTGTTGCAATTAACAATAATATTGTTGTTTAGAGGCAATTTTCAAGTGATATAAGACTTGAAAATTGCCACACTTTGGGAACTACTGGCCAATTGCAACCTTCTATGATATTCTGCTTAATCTGGGGTTGGGTTATCATCTTAAATCAGCCATAGCATTGAGGCCGCCTTGAGTTTGAATATGCATTTAAACGCAGAATCCCCAATATATAGAGAGGCTGCCAATAGTAAAAACCTTTATCATAACTGGGCTCAGATTAAAAACTGCTGCAAGAAAAGCAAGGTTATCTCAACAGAGATTCTAACCTCGCTTCTTTGCTTTGCTGCACTGGTGAGGTGGATATGTGGGGTTTTGGGGTGGAGTGAGGGCGCAGACCAGTTTGCTTCTGTCACCCAGCTGAATGGGAGGGAGTACTGAAAGCTACCAGAAATGACCACCATGAAATGAATCAGATCCATCACTGTCTGCAGGGGAAAGAAGCCAAGCAACACAGCCTAATGAATCAAATATGGGGGTGGGGAGGATAGGTCTGACGATGGGGCTTGGTGACCACCATATACAACCGTATTTAGTAACAAAAGAAAAGCTTTGTAGAATGCAAAATCTTTAATAGGTCAAAGTTAATGTAAGTTAAATGCTTGAACTTTTTCAGTTGCAGTTTTCTGGTAGAATTTGATCCTCTTTTACATACGGTTGTAGCTGTACAAACCTTACTGGAAATGTGAAACAAGCTATTTGGACACAGTTTTTGCTTAGGTTTTATATGAACTAGATCATCCTTAAGAATGCCCTGTGATGGACTAGTGACCTCTACAGGGTGTACTCTGCCTGTCACCCATGACAGCTGGAGACAGGCACAGCTCCACCCAACCCTGCTTAAGAGTTGTACCCCATACTTTTATGGGAACATCCACAGAGTCCAATCAGATCAGAATCAGAATTCCTTTATTGTTGCTGAACAAAAACGCAACAAAATTTCCATTCAGTACAGCCCGTCTCAAGAAAAGACAAAAGGCATAAGCCATGGGAAGACAAGTGCCTGAAGCTGTAGCCATCTTGAGGCACAGATGTCCATCTTGGATATAAACTTTCACCAAGTTCACAAAACACATGAGAACAAAACAATTAAACTGGCGTTATCTCCTCAAGCAACTCTACAAGGTTGCAGAGATGGTGCACCGTTCTACATGCAGGGTAAAAGTCACACTAGTCCTTCGTACAAGGTTTTACAATCGGCCAGAGTCGTATGATTGGTATTCTCTCCATACTCCTTTCTTGAGCATTTGATTATGTTAGTGTCCAGTGGTTCCTGTAGTGTATGACCAGTGTTTTTGGTGTTGGGGGGGGGGGACAAAACCCTGGTCACATTTGGTCGGTGTGGTGGCCAGAGTTTGACGTCAGATGACAGAAATCTTTTTATGTTCTCAGCTTGTTTGAAGAACTGCTGTTCTGCCCCAGATTGTCTTGTGATATGATTGGTCACTGTCAATTAGTTTCGAAGCATTATAATTGCATCTCTGCTTCTGGAGCAGTGTAATCTCTACATCCATATCTTAGTTCTATTAATACATCGTCATGGGTTTCAACTATTACATTTTCGACAAGTCATTTTAATCCCATTATTTTTGGAACCACATTCCCTTAGTCTTGGGTTTTAGTCCAGAGTCTTGTGACTAAATTCTGATCTGTTATTAGAAATTATTTGTCTTGTCTACAACTTAATAATGCTAAAAATTTGTTAGTAACAATTCAGATATTACCTGAATTATCTCTTATCCACATGTCACCATTTGAAAGTATATCTACAAGGATGTTCTGTGGAATTATGGGTATTTTTTGCTACCTATTATGATTATAAACCAGTCTTTTTATGTAAGAATAAAAATTAAACTTCCCCCTTTTTTTGTCCTGATGATGCGCTCCAGTTCAGTGTTTGGTGTGCGTTTCTTTGTGTTGCAACATATGTCACAGCTCACAATATCACTGAGCTATTCATCAGATAAACATCTGAAAGGAGACAATCAGATGAGCGTGCCTGACACTGTTTTATTTCTGCATTCCGTTCACATCACTTGATGCACATGCTTGCCTCTGTAATTAGAGATTATAAAAATGATGCTAATCTGTAGGAGATTCTCTTGTTTTCTTTATTGAAGCAACATTAGCCCGCATCATGCTGCCTATGTTGTCTGAGCCAGGACTCGATGTGAAATGGCCTGAAGACATGATCGTATAGAGCCCATTTTCCCTTGGCTTTTTGAAATATTTTCCAGTGAAACAAACTCAATTATGTAAATACGGGGAAAAAACCTGTGCAAAAAAAATAAAATAAAAAAATAAAGTCCCGGCACATAGCCTGTCCTTTTAGACTCATTTTATGTTTAGAAAGTTCTGCTTGTGTCCTCTGTTCCTGAACAAATGAACCATTAGCGTTGCCACTGCTTACTTTGTATTGATGTACGCTACATGGCAGCTAGTCAACATTAGAGCTTTAAACTGAAGAGATGTGACAGGCTTATGAAAATATGATGCATGATTTGACATGGTACCATGTGGAAAATGGTGGCTGTTTACACAGATTTCACACAGATCCTTTTATGGTGGGATTTTTTTATGTGGAACTCATTTTTAGTGTTTATTGAAAGGATAAATGTGGTGTTTTTTTTTTCTTTTGCTTTTCCTGCTAGCTTTGTGACCTTGGCTCGGGGTACAAACAAATCATTTCTTCAGCAGCCTCAGACTGGACTTGAAATAAGGCAAAACTAATTTACAAATGACTTTCCAGCAAGAAATCGGAGCTTGTTTTAAGTCAATAATTCCTTAATATTGATCAAAGATTGCAAGTTTCACTGGTGAAATATTTGGGAAAAATGTTTCGTTATAAGTGAGAGGATCTACTGCTGAAACTAGGAGTTTTTTTAATTAATAATAAGGAATGATTGGCTTAAGTTACGTGTAAGTCAGTTTTATCGTATTTCAAGTGTTCTAAGATATTTAAGAAACTAGACCAAAAAGTACTTACTAAGATTTTGTTTTTGCATTGTTCATTTGTAATATCAATGGAAACGATTGTGAATCTTAATAGTTGTTGCTACTGTGATAAGAATGCTGCCCATTAGTCTCCCATTAGACAGCAATACCAGACAACGATGCTAGCTGTTATTTCCATGCACTTTCCACCTTAACAGTGAATAGTAACAGAACCAGCATAAACCAGGATGGAGATCTGAGCTGCTGCTAAAACATGCAACTTGCAGTTGAATGTAGAGTCAGGTTAACAAGCCTGGCGGCAGAACCACACAACGGACAGTCCTGAGCATCACTCTGGAACTCCATGGTTACAGCATCCATTAGAATGTTTTTTAATTTTTTTTTTTTAGTTATTTCAATTTACATAAGGTGATAGAAGAATTTGGCAACTTGTACAGGAAACCAGCAAAAAATAAATTAATTAATTAAAAAAAAGAAGTTTTCTACATATATTATCGTTAGAGTCTTCTAATGAGCTGGACAGTATGAATCTATGTGAAGGTAGAGACGAAAGGAGGAAAAAAAAAAATTGGATTAAACAAAAACAGTAACATCAGCACTTTGTTCTCTGTGTTACACTTTACATTGTGGCAGCAGAAATAATCAAAAGTTAACTCTGACTTCAGAAGAACTTACGGTGGATGGAAAGAGCAGCACGGTGATCTCATTGGCTGCTCAGCTGGCGATCCATTCCAACGGCATTGTTGCTGGTCAGCCTGAGAGGGTTTTATGCAAAGAGACAAGGGGGGAAGGAAGTGGCTGGCTCGAACAAAAGACGCTAACTCGGATGAGAGTGGGGCTGATCGATAGAGCCTTGAGAGAGCTATCAATCAGAGTCCCGCTCTAGTAGATTATGCTTTTATTAGTATTGAGCTGACCACTGCTGAGAGAGACCTTAAAACACTGAGATGCTTCCCACAACAGAGGCAGGAGAAAGCAGAGGGAAATTTGTGCTTACCCCCTGCCACCCCTGCCTCCCAACTTAATGTGGACTGATTGAAGTGTCTTTGGATCATGACATGTGCAGCTCTGCTGTTTTCACAGCAAATGCCAACGACTCACGCGGAGGGGATAAAATGAGTGTGCGGAGTGCGGCACTCTGGGAAATGCAGTTCACGATGGCACGCTGAGTAAATTGAGAGAAGTAGATCACACAGCGGCAGAAATGCAATTCTGGTGCTGCTGGCCCTCATTCCCGACTGGCTCTCTAAGGACTAACTCATTTAGGAGCGGCAGGGGAAACTCAATAGCACCAATTGAGAGAATAATATATTGAATCTAGCAGGTTGAGTGGGCAGCTTGAACCACGGTGGAGGACTGTGGAGTTGGAGTGTTGCGTTCCATGCTCGAGAATTGTTGCGGTGCTCAGAAACACACACATAAATATTGGAAAACATTCGCAGGCGGATCCATCTTTTATCCATACGTAGCATGACATGGTAGTTTAAAAGTTAGGCCATGCCCTGCACACTTACCGCGACCCCTTTCTAAAGATGTCATCTTTTTAAAATCATAATAAAAAACATCAAGCATTTAACATGATTACATTACCGGGGTAAAAAAGAAAGTCACATAAAGAATAAGCACTAGTTTGTCTTAAACAAGTTTATGTGACACTTTTTTTTTTTAAATCATCAGTGATGAGGAACTTTTAATTCGTTATCCACGATTTCCCGTTCCCTGGTGCATTAATATGATGGAACACACACCGCAATCACCACTCCTTGACGTGTGATAGACAATATAACGTGCCATCAATGTAAGGCATGTTGGTAAAAGCATATATGTTAGTAAATAAACCCAAACAGTGAGTTAGTTGATGCCGCCAACATCGCTTATCTTCGCTGCTCAACAATGAGAATCTTTGAACGGCTAAAGCCTTTCCTCTGCTTACATGCCCGTTCTTTGACTTTTAAGATGTTATTAAACTTTTATTTAATAGTGAATTGTCAGTAAAGTGGAAAATGAGAGAGGGGGGAAGATATGCAGGACTCGAACCTGTGACGTTTGGGTCAAGGACTAAGGTCTCCATATGTGCTTCACCCCTGCTCCACCACAGCACCTCTGCTGTGCGGTTCTTGATCGGAGTTCAGTGAACTTATTTTATATTCTGTCAGATATTATCTTTGGACATTGATCACATGTCTACTGTGATCTATATTATTGATTTATTGCCCAGCCCTAATTCCCACTAGGCTTTTGTTTTTACTGTTTATTGTGGAAATAAGGTAAAACACGACCATTTACATCTTTCATTTCACTTCACAATTCTATTAATAGTTGGTGGGGGTGTGTCGAATTAAAATCCAAGTAGTGAATGAGTGTCTCTACATGGTGTTGTATGTCTCTACCTAAACACGCTCGCTTCAAGTTACTGAATTATAATCAGCTTATCAGCTTTCAGGTAAGCCAGGCATAGAAATCATTTTCAGACTTCAAGAACCACACATGGAGATTCATAAAATGTTCCAATCAAAGCCATTTGTGAATGTTGACGTGTTGCTCCCATTTCTGTTGTGGTCTGGTGAAATTGAAGTCTTGCGTGGAACTCCAGAAAGACCATAAAATCTCACTTTTGGTAGCGTTGGCATTATGCGAGGCTCTGCCTGGATGTGTTTGGCTAATGAAAGCCCCGGCATCGAGCTGGAAGAGGAGAGGCGAGTTGTGCCCTGGGTGGAATGCAGCAGCTTAGAGAATGTAATTACGGCATTATGGCGGAGATAGACTGGATTAGGGTTATGGCAACCGACTGAGACCAGGATAGAGGGTTCGGAAATGACCACAGAGGAGACATTATCAGCAGTGCTTGAAAGCTTAAGACCGAACCTTTTAACACACTGCCTCGCTGATTACTCAAGGTCAGGTAGACACTGACCCCAAACAACACGTGTATATGATGCTGCATTTACCACAAATAACTTCTTAGTGCAGTAAAACGTGCACAAGATATTTACATTCTTTCACTCTGATGAATAAAAATACTTGGATAACGAGATATTTGGAGTCTTTTTGAGTCACGCTGCTCCGTCCTTGCCCTCAATCAGTGGGATAATCCACAGAAAATGACTAGATTAAGACGGTTTAAATGCATAAAGTGAAGCTGTGGTGAGAATAGATGAAAATATAACTCGAAAACAAGTCTAATTGTGGACCAAAGCTCCTTAATCAAGTTATTTTGTTGGGCAGAATTGAAAACACTTTGATACTACCAAGCAGAGTGAGTTTTTTTTCTATTTATTCCACTCATTTCTATTAGATTTTAAATTTTTTTGTTGTTGTTTTTTTTAAATTTTGGGTTCTACACTATGGTGGTTTGCACCTAAAATACTCTTAATATGTTTTTATTTCGAGAACCAAATGCTTCATTTTAACCAGCAGGTTGCTTGAAAAGATAACTCCTTGAGAAACACCAAGCTTACAGTAGAGGTGGTGGCAGCAGTTATATTTTATCTTTTATTTTTTTTATGGAAATGTCACAGCTCATCATGCACACTGTCTCTAAGTACATACACATATTATATATATAT